>WNYA01000636.1:50190-76295 GCA_019512145.1 Engystomops pustulosus
ACCATACTACAGACATAATGGCTGCCCCATCTATCTACCAGGGACAACATACTACAGACACTACGGCTGTCCCACTCCATCTACCAGGGACAACCACTACAGACAACTAAGGGCTAGCCCCCTCCAATCGACCAGGGACAACAACACTACAGAACAACTAAGGGCTGTCCCATCCTATCTACCAGGGACACACACTACGAACTAGGGCTGTCCATCTATCTACCAGGGACTTATACTACAGACACTAGAGGGCTGTCCCATCACTATCTACCGATGGTCACACATAACGACACTACGGGGCTGGTCCCATCCATCACCAGGGTAACCAACACCCTACGGACACAATGGCTGCCCCAAACTATCTACCAGTTACACACACTACCAGACAACTAAGGTCTGTCCCATCTATCTACCATTGGACACACAGCTACCTGACATCATAATGTGGCTTCCCCAAGTCCATCATCCTCCACTTTACCCAGACGCTCACATACAGGGGAGGCTGAAGGTTCTTTCCCATCTAATCTCCCATGACACACACTCATACACTCCGGGCTGTCCCATCTATCTACCATTAGACAGAACCAATACATGACACTAAGGGCTGCCCCATCTATATACCAGGGACCACACACTTACGCACTAATGGCTGTCCCATCTATATACCGGACAACACACTACATACACTAATGGCGTTCCCTCATCTATCTATCTAAGCCATTTAACACAGGGAAGGCCTACTACAACTCATTAGCTTTCGGCATCTATCGTCCCCTTGACCGACATACTACGCAAACGAAGCGAGATTCAATGGCTGCCCCATCTATCTACCAGGGGACACATACTACCAGACACTAAGGGCTGTCCCATCATCTACCAGGGACACACACTACAGACACTAAGGCTTCCCCATCCATGTACCATTTACCGACGTACAGATGCTACAAAGAACTCTCACAGTACTTTCTTTCCCATCTCTCTCCGCGTGCAAGGGTACCCCAATCACTATACATCCCGTCTCCATTCTTTCCCATCTCATCTCATCCAGTGACCCATACTCCACATAACCCTAAGGGCTGCCCGCATCTAATCTACATGTACACACATACTACAGACACTAAGTGCTGTCGCCATCCATCTACACAGGGACACACGTTTGTCGATCGTCCACACCTACAGAGACCGAAGGGCTGCCCCACCTCTGCTGTGTGGTTGCGGTATTATCCTCGCTTACCAGGCCCACACTACAGACGACTAAGGGCCTGTCCCATCTATCTACCATGGCAACACCAATACAGACCCTAGGGCTGTCCCACTATCTACCTGGTACTTATACCTACCGACACAAGGGCTGTCGCATTTCTAACCAGGGACATCACACTACAGACCTAAGGGCTGTCCCACTCCTCTACCATTGACACACACTACAGACACTAATGGGTGCTGCCCCATCTATCTACGCCTGTACAAACACACTCGGCATACCTAAGGCTGTCCCATCTATCTTCCAGGGACACACACTCTACAGACACTAAGGGGCTGCCCCATCCATCTACCAGGGACATTAACACAACTAACAGACACTAGGGCTGTTCCATCGATCTACCATGGACACACACTACAGAACACTAAGGGTCTGTCTCCATCTATCTCCCAGTGACACACACTACAGACCCTCGGTCTGCCACCATCTATTACCAGGGGACACACCCTACAAGAACACTATTTCTTTCCCCATCTATATACCCAAATCCGTATCCACACTACCAGACACATCCTGATTGTTTCCCCAGTGAAGCCACCCGCTTGGTCACATAAGTCATGCCTCTTGTCCCTCCCTATCATTTGTCCCTTTCATCAGCACCTGCTGAGATCTGCCAGTCCTTTAGGACGTCCTTCCGGTCATTCCCCATACAACCAAGTCGACTGTTTACCTCATGCGGGGGTTGCCCGTGGAGTTGTTTTGTCACAAGCCTCCGGGTCCCCCACCCCTGTTCTTCTGTTCCCGCTTCGTTCCTCCATGTCTCGAGGCACAAGAAAAGGCCCGGATGGGTATGTTGCAAAATCACCTCCATGTGGTCAGCCGTGGTCACATTGATGTTAAATCCATGGCTGGGTCCTCTTCTGGGGTTCCTCCATTATTCAGCGTAACTGATGCCAGTAGGATCAGATGACACAGAATAAATGCCATAGAATTGGAAAGAAGTACAATCCCTTCCCTGATTAGTGACCAACTGTGGGAAGAGTGAGGAGGGAACCTGAGTTTGTCACTTCCCCCGCCTTGGCCGGACCCTCGTTCAGTCCGTCTTCCACTCTGTCCTTTATCTTCAGTCCTGCCTATCTTGCGCTAAGACCTTCATGTATATTTTTTGTACGTTCTTGTTCCCACCGGGAAAAAAGGGAGAAAGTGAAAGGTATGAGAAGGGGAAGATGGGGGTGCGGGTGTCCACCGGGGTGCGGGGCGTATGAAGGGAGGTGGGGATGGGTAACTGGATGACGATGTTAGAATAGCATTCTCCTCGCGGGAGGGTCCGGCGTTTGTGGTTCCTCGTCATACGATGTACGATCCTTGGAGGACTCACTAGGTATGTAAGAATGATGTTTTGGTAATAGTACGACGATCGCCGCAGTATTTTGAAGCCAAGTACAACATGGCTCTTCCAGCGCACCCCTCATGACCGGGGTAAAATAAGTCTCTTGATCTCAAGTTCTTAGATCTATCTCTGATTACGTCTGTCTATCAATGCAATCCATCCCCGCTCGGTTCTCCACCCTTAATTTTCTCCGACCCAATGTTGCAATCGCCGGATCCTGGGGGCATAAGCAGCCTCTAATAAAGAAGTACTTTACCCTGGAGGTATCTGCCACTGGGCTGGCGCTATAAGCGATCCACAGCGAAGGACACAATGTGTATACGCCGTGCGGATGCCTCAACCGCTTGACGTGGTCACCTAGGAATGTCCCTTACTATCTCTTATCTCCGCATACATCCTCCCGTCGTATTCCTATCCCTTCTCTTCCCGGCATTTCTTACTCCTCTCCTTCTAAAGAGACCCATTTCTCACAATCCTCTAGCATCTTCCCCTAGTTACCTCCCTTCTACCTATTTATTAACTCATTCCCAACCCCACTACTGACAGGTACCTTATAGTGAACATCAACCTTTGCAACAAAATACAGCGCCATATATTGGTGTATCATCCAGCCCTATAGAGTGTGGTCTTAATTACCGTCACACTTGCTTTTTCGCTTGTTCTCATTCATTCCATCTCAGCTCGTTATTAATTTGTTTTCCCTTTCAGACATGTTTTAAAATCATGCCCCGATGTGCGGCCCAAAGTAGTATTCTTTTCGTCTGTGCTCCTCTGCAGCCAGTGTTATGTATTGTCCTGGATCGATTGTGTAATCAGCACCTCACACTTGCTGTTCTCTGCGCTTCGCTCGGGCAGCCAGTGTTTATGTAGGTCCCCTGGAGAAGATGTGTAATCATACCTCACACTGCTGTTCTCTGTGCTCTCTTCAATCCAGTGTTTATGATTGTCCCTGGAAAAGAGATGTGTAATCAGACCTCTCAAACTTGCTGTTCTCTTTGCTCTCTGCAGCCAGTGTTATGTACTGTCCCGTGGAGAGATGTGTATCATAACACCTCACACTGCTGGTCTCTGTGCTCTCTGTCGCCAGTGGTTATGTATTGTCCCTGAGAGATGTGTAATCATACCCTTCACACGCTGTTGCTCTGTGCTCCTCCGCCAGTGTTTTTTATGTATTGGTCCCTGGAGAGATGTGTAATCAGACCTCGCACTGCTGTGCTCTGTGCCTCTGCAGCCATGTTATGTACTTGTCCCTGGAGAGATTGTAATCAAACCTCACACAACTGCTGTGCTCTGAGCTCTCTGCAGCCATTGTTATGGTATTGTCCCTGGAGAGATGTGTAAAATCAACCTCACATGCTGTGCTCTGTTCTCTCTGTCAGCAGTGTTATGTATTGTCACCTGGAGAGATGTGTAATCAGACCTCGCACTGCTGTCTCTGTGCTCTCTGCAGCCAGTGTTATGTACTGTCCCTGGAGAGATGTGTACTCAGACGCCACACGGCTGTTCTCTGGTGCTCTTCTGCAGCCAGTTTTAATGTATGTCCCTGGAGAAGATGTGTAATCAGACCTCACAACTGCTGTGCTCTGTGCTCTCTGCGCCAGTGGTTTAATTGTCCCTGGACGAGATGGTGTAAGTCATACCTCAACAACTGTCTGTTCTCTGTGCTCTCTGCAGACAGTGTTGTGTATTGTCCCCTGGAGAGATGTGTAATCAGACCTCACAACTGCTGTTGCTCTGTGCTCTCCTGGCAGCCATGTAATGTATTGTCCCTGGAGAGATGTGTAATCAGACCTCACACTGCGTGGCTCTGTGCTCTCTGCAGCCAGTATTATGTATGGTCCCCTGAGATGATGAGTAATCAGACCTTACAACTGCTGTGCTCTGTGCTCTCCTGCATCCAGTGTTATGTATTGTCCCTGGATAGAATTTTGTAATCAGACCTCCACAACTGCGTGCTCTTGCTCTCTGCCGCCAGTGTTTATGTATTGTCCCTGGAGGAGATGTGTAATCATACCTCACACGGTTTGCTCTGTGCTCCTCGGCATCCAGTGTTATGTATTGTCCCTGGAGATATGTGTTAATCATACCATCACACTGCTGTCTCTGTGCTCTCTGCACGCGCATGTATGTCTTTCCCTGGAGCGATGTGTACTCAGACCTCCACTGCTGTGCTCTGGCTCTCTGCAGTCCAGTTTTATGTACTGTCCCTGGAGAATTTGTAATCCTAACCTCAAAACAGGCTGCTGTGCTCTGTGCTTCGTCTGGCAGCCATTGTTATGTTATTGTCCCTGGAGAGATGTGTAATCATACCTCACACTGCTGTGCCTGTGCTCTCTGCCTCAGTGTTATGTATTTCCCGGAGAGATGTGTAATCAGACCTCCCATGGCACAACACTCGACTGCTGTGCTTCTGTGCTCTCTTCAAATCCATTTGTTATGTATTTCCCTTTCAGATCTTTTTAATCTAACCATCCCACTTCCTTGTTCTCTTGTCTTCCATTCGGTTCACTTCCCATTTTTCTTTCCTGTCCCTGGAGAGATGTGACTAATAGACCGCGCACTGCTGTGCCTGTGCTCTACAGACACTAAGGGCTGCCCCATCCATCTACCAGGGACACATACTACAGACTTTCTCATACAAATTTTACAACAAAACATCAGAGGTGATTCCTGAAAAGATTCTGTCTCCCCGGGTTGGGACTGATCATGACCTAGCCACCTCTAAGGCTCAGGATCTGGCTCCTAAGGACTACTTGTTTGTTCCCACTAATCTCCTCCACCTCAGCATAGTGTAGTTTACTAGCAGGACAACCTGGCATTGCTGGAACTAAATATCTAATATATCTGTTGGCTCGCAATGTCACAAGACAACTTGTGAGGTATGTGCTAGATCTGAGACACCGGAAGAAATTCTTTGGCCCGAGGACAGGGCATAAGCATCGATCCAGCCTTCTATTGTGATAGAATCCTCAGTCTGAACACTACTATGTGGCTGCTTCATTAATTTAAGCCCAGGTGATTTTTTGACCCCCACCCCTGGCTGTGATGTCACTGTGAGGGGGATTTTTCTATCCCCCTCCATCAGTGAGCTACTTTTTGGGTCTGGGTTTTTATCAGAACCCCATAACTTTTGATTGGGAGATGGCACAATTGTGCCATGGCTTCCAACCAAACGGGCATGTTATTCCCATTAACCCCATACCAAACTCGGGGTGTCTTAGCCTAATATCAGGGGTGTTCTGCTATTGGCTGCCTTCCATTGCAGCTAACGTTCTGATTTTCGGTCCAGGAGTGTGTCTAGACCCCATAACTGTCCTGTGTAACCTGGGACCTATAATTATGAATTATGTCCTAGTTATGGACAGCTATTATATTCCCCTTTGTCTGAATTTGGAGGGAAGAACGTGCAGTCTGTGGCTTCTTTTCATCCCCCACTAGCTAGACTACTCTGGCCGAAAGGTGTTAATTTTACCACTTAGGAAGACCATGCTTCTCTGATCAAACATAGACTCCCTGGGGTGTTATAACCACCCTGCCAGGCTCACCTTCCTGGCTGATCTTAAATAAATGGAGCCTAATGATTTATAACAGGCAGAATGAAACCACACAAAGAAAGATAAATAAAAAAAAATATAACAAACAAACTGTGGAGGAGTAATATTATTATCACACCTCCCTCCAGAGATATGGCATGGGATTTGGATATTCTACTCAATATCCCAAGCCATTGTCCGCCGGCTCTCCCTGCCGTGACAACCCGTCCGCATTCCCATGTTCACTGCCCTTCTTGTGTTGAATGGTAAAGTCATATTGCTGTAGGCCTAGACTCCATCTCAGCAGCTTTCCGTTATCCCCAGATACCCGGTGAAGCCAACAGAGAGGGTTGTGGTCCGTTACCACGGTGAACTTTCGGCCATATAAGTAGGGCTGTAGTTTCTGTAGGGCCCACCCAATGGCAAGGCATTCTTTTTCTATGGTGGCATAGGCCACCTCCCTGGGTAAGAGTTTCCTGCTTAGGTATAGGATGGGGTGCTCATATCCCTCTGGGTTGACCTGGCTGAGTACCGCACCCAAGCCATAGGCGCTGGCGTCAGTCTGGACTACGAACTTGCGGCTGAAATCTGGACTCTGTAATACTGGAGAGCTAGTCAGAGCCAATTTCAGAGCCGCCATGGACCGCTCACAATTGGCAGTCCAGCTGACTACCTGTGGTAGTTTCTTCTTTGTGAGGTCTGTGAGGGGCTTGGCCAGGGTACTGTAGTTAGGGACGAACTTACGGTAGTACCCAGCTGTTCCTAGAAATGACATCACCTGTTTCTTCGTTTTGGGGGTAGGCCAATTTGCAATGGCCTCTACTTTCCCTGGCTCGGGCTTAAGTGCCCCCCACCTACCAGGTGTCCTAGGTATTGCACCTCAGACATGCCTATCTGACACTTCCCAGGCTTGATGGTGAGACCGGCTTCCCGGAGGCGCTTGAGCACCTGTGACAGGTGTGTCAAGTGCTCCTCCCATGTCTGGCTAAATACTGCAATATCATCCAGGTATGCCACAGCAAACCCTTCAGACTTACTGGTGTCCTAGGTATTGCACCTCAGACATGCCTATCTGACACTTCCCAGGCTTGATGGTGAGACCGGCTTCCCGGAGGCGCTTGAGCACCTGTGACAGGTGTGTCAAGTGCTCCTCCCATGTCTGGCTAAGCACTGCAATATCATCCAGGTATGCCACAGCAAACCCTTCAGACTTACTTAGCAGTTTGTTCACCAAGCGCTGGAATGTGGCAGGGGCATTCTTCATGCCTTTGAACTCATATAGTCCAAAGGGGGTGATGAAGCGCACTTTGAGACTCTTGGATCACCCCCAGTCCCAGCATTTCCTCCATCTCCCTCTTAATGTCAGCCCTTACTTCTGTAGAAACCCGATATGCACGCTGTCTGACTGGTGGGTGTTCCCCCGTGTCTACATGATGAGAGGCTAGTGGGGTTTTTCCTGGTTTACCGGTGAAAATGTCAAGGTATGGGTCTCCAGGACAGGAAAACGATCCAGGCGGGGCCTAAAAGAAACACTGTCCACGGACTCACTCTGTGATGATGGTGAAGTTCTTTGCTGTTGTTGGAGCTGTATCTGGGCCATCTGCAGCTCATGCTCCCGCTCTGCTTGGCGTTCAGCAAACTCACGTCTACGTTCCTCAGCCGCCCTCTCTGCTCGGGCAGCTTCCAGCGCTGTTTGGCGTTCAGCAAATTCACGCTCTGCTTGGGCAGCTTCTCGGGCAGCTTCTTGGGCTGCCTGTCTCTCCCGTTCTTGCATCAACAGCTGTATCCTAAGGCAATGTCACAAGACAACTTGTGAGGTATGTGCTAGATCTGAGACACCCCAAGGATTATCTGAGGGATTCCTCCATCCACTCCATGTGTAATCCAGTACCCCATGGCAAGTGCCAAGGTAGTAGCCTCATTGTTTACTAATCACATCCTTCATCTTCACAGTCTCCCTAAAACATTGTACTTGTATTGAGTTGCATTTGAATTTGTGGCCACCTGATTCTATTTGGGAAATTTGCTCCATGATATGTGGGTCTGTATTCAATTAGGGAAATTATAAATCCAGTGTTACAGGTTACACTTCCCCAAATCACTGTTCCTCCTGTCTTGTCGATATCTAATCCTCCGGCTCCAGTAGTAATGCAGGGCATGGAACAGGCAAAAGATCTGGCAAAGATCTTCATTCTCCCAGCCTCCTCAGTGTGGAAGCAGCGGAGGTCAAAATATATAAAAATATGACACAAGTGTCATAGGACATGAAACATTGGGTTTGTAGCATACAAGGCATTCATAGTATATTGGGATGCTGATTCTTTTGTGAAAAACTTCAATTGTCACCTGCACCCACAGATATCTCCCTGACCTCAGTTGGTTTGGTTCAGGAAGGGGTTAATATAGTTCATAGATCATTTATATTCCTTAATGATGTTGACTTTGAAACAGCCGAGCCCAATGTCAGTGCTCAGCTCCTTGGTCATTTTGTCATGTTGAGCCCAGGGCACAGGTTCACGGTGTTACTGTAAGTTCCGACATACTAAGACGCCTACAGCTCCATAGATTGGATTTGTGGGGTCCTGCAGAAGAGCAATGTTGCATGATACACTATA
This sequence comes from Engystomops pustulosus, assembly GCA_019512145.1. Classification (NCBI taxonomy): domain Eukaryota; kingdom Metazoa; phylum Chordata; class Amphibia; order Anura; family Leptodactylidae; genus Engystomops; species Engystomops pustulosus. The sequence goes on from WNYA01000636.1 coordinate 58,933, forward strand.
AGCTCATTAACTTCTCATTGCCTGAAGTTACTGCAAAACCTGCAATCACAGGGATCCCATTTATTGATGCCCTAGGCTCCAGGAAGACTGATTGCACATGCATGTAACTGGTTCGCCCATGTATCGCCTCATATACTTGAGGAATACTGATCTTAAAAATTTTTTTTTTTTAATTTTGACCTATTTTGGATCCACTCTTGGCTTTCACTTCATAAAACTGCAGCAAAAATAGTAATTTGACTCCAAGCTCAAAATAATGTTCAAGCACTAGACTCCTTACAATCATTATTCTATTAAGATTCCTCGTAATATGCTCAGTAAGAAATAACATGTGGGTCCACCATCATCCTAAGCAAGTGACAATTGAACTTTCACCAATGACCTTTTTCATTCCTGAAACTTTTTCTTTCACTGCTTTTCAACCATACAGAAGCCTTACCCTACACAACCATACGTAACTATCAGGACAAGGAAGAGTTGTAGGCCCTGAGAATCTCTGTCCCTGCCTACTTGCCCGGCCCTGTGCTGACCCACTAAGTGTAACTGGCCGACATTCCATACTCAGAACAGAGAGAGGCAGATGTAGGATGTAGTCATGATAACCAGGTCAAAACCAACATGGTGGTGTGATACAGATGTAATGAAATATAGTAATATACATGTACCAGGGAGGGGGGGGGTCACACTTGGTGGTAAGGTGGAGGCCTTTCAAGGCAGCAAAAGGAGGGATTGGGGCAGGAGGAGATCCAGAAGTTGCATTGTCCGATGACAATGCATTGTGCAACGATTCAAGAATGTGTCGCTGAATGTGTCGCTTCCCCGCTCAGGTCTGCTGGAGTTCACCATCTTCCTCCCGGTGCATGTAAGAGCATGGCTTGCGACACAATTTTTAGTTAAATACCATGGTTTGTTCCCAATCCGTCGGATCCCCTTAGAACATCGGAAAACCGACGGAAATGCGGCTGCGGACCCTCAGTAAATAAAGCCCCTAGTTTCCATTGAACACCTTTGAAAAGTATAAGCTTATTCACAATGAGGGCAGATTTATTACCCGGCCCATTCGCGATCCAGCGGCGCGTTCTCTGCGGTGGATTCGGGGTCCGGCCGGATTATGATGGTAGTTCCTCCGACGTCCACAGGTGGCGCGCTGCGCTGAAGTCCGCTGGAAGCCTTCACAAAAAAACGGCCATATCCTGGATGAAGGTGAGTGAAATTTTCGCGACACAATTTTTTTTTTTTTTTAAAGCGGCGGTTTTTCTAATACGTCGGGTTTTCGCTAATCTCCTAGGACACGCCCCCCGATTTCCGTTCGCGTGCATACCGGGTTGCCGATTGACGCCAAATCCGATCGCGTGAACCAAAATCCCGGGGCAATTCAGTAAATCGGCGCGCCAAATCGGAATATTCGGGGGGTAACGCGGGAAGAAAACGCGAATCTGGCCCTTGTGTAAACTGACCCCCAGATCGTTAGGAAGTTATGGCCAAATACGCAGATTTGGATCGGTTATCGCTCCGGTGCGGCCTTGCTGTCTATGGGGGCGATGTCCAGCTGCAAGCCGTATATGAGTCAACATATGCCCCCAGACTTGTGTGATTTGGCCTAACAATATGTTGCAAATCTCTTCAACTAATGTTATCAATTCGTTCAAGGTGAGGTAGATGGAAAGAAGCCTAGGACATATATAAAAGACTTTCAAAAAAATGACGGAAAAATTATCTTTTACAGAAAAAAAAAGTGACGGTAAATTGTTGCCCGTAGTTGGATATGCATTTTGTAACCTAGCTTTGGAAAACATCTAGCTGCAGCATGTGATAAACAGGCAATGAGAACAGGAAGAGGCTGGTAATTTTAAATCTGGCCAGCGCCAACTTATCAGCGCTGGAGCAGGGGAGGTAAGTGGTTGCCACGGGAGGGAGGTCGTGGAGAGACAGGGATTCGGTGAGCACCACGTGACAGTCAACTCCCGACCCCACCGTCGGCTCCCCCTCTTCCAAGAAACTCTGGAGGAGAGTCCGATCCAAACAATGTTCTCTTGGGCTCCCAAGCTTCTCTCAGGCCTCCGAACCCCTCCACGGTCTAAAGAAAAACCGAACGTACCCCTTACGATCTCTGTCCAGAACCTCCTAACTTCACTAGCACTGGGGGAATTTGCTCAGGAGCAGAGGAGGAGGGGCTGTGATTGGGAAAGCGAGGGTTCAAGATGACTGGCTTCAGGACGGTCGGGATGCAGCATAGATGGAGGAAGGCAGAGCTCTGTACGCCACTTGATCTGATGGCTGATTACTCAAAGGGAACAAGGAAAACCGGGGCGCCAAGTTTGTATCTTAAGCCGGGATTTGGCGGTAACCATACTCTTCGCAGGAATAAGACAGGAGGGGAACTAGGACCCTATCAGACCTGGACTGATCTGGTATGGTACGGTAGCTCGTAGAAGAAGAGGGGGGTTGGTTCCCAATAATAAACTTGAGGGTTCCTGCACCAAATCCGAGGGAAGTAGAAACGGAGAGAGGAAGAGAGAGGAATGACGTATAACCGTACAATAGCCGAGCGCCCACCGCAACGTAGACCGGAGCTAATGAGAGACCTTAGTCTACGTCGTAGAGCAGTGTCTGACGGATGCTTAGAAGAACCGCCAAGGTAGCGAGGTCCAGCCAACAGTTTTGGTTCACCCTCTACAACTTGACCATTAGACATGCAGTGGTACGGTAGGCAGAGGGAAAAGTCAAGGTTGACTTCGCCGTTGGTTACATAAGACGCAACGCAGAAGTTGATACAAAACTGGATCCTCAATCGAACACAATGCTGTAGCAGAAGACCATGCAGCTGGAAGCTGTGTTGAAGAAACAGCATGGCAAGATGTGGAGAAGACGGAAGACCTAGAAGGGAAACAAAATGGGACCATCTTTGAAAAACCGGTCCGTACCACCCAGATGACAGTACTGCCCGTGGAGACAGGCAGCAGATCGGTGGACAAAGTCCTTGCCAAGTGGGCCACGGGCGACTTGGTATCGGGCAAACGGCAAGTAGTAACAGTCCAGCGTTGAGATGAGAGCTTTGTTGCGGGCACAGGACAGGGAGGAGAAGGATCCATAAACCTATGAAAATCTTTGACCGGTATGCGTCACCAGTAAGTAGGGGAGATGAGGGCCCCCAAGCCACACGAGAAGAAAGAATGGCCCCAAGATAAAACTCCTCCGAGAGCAAGTCAACATACGTCTTGCGGGGGGTTAGTGCCAAAGATCCACTGGAGCTCCTTCAACCAACAAGCTGGCCAGGAAATTATGTGTGAGGAGCTTGGTTTAGGATCAGTGGAATCCTCGGACACCGCGGGAGATGGAACTAGCCAACACCCGGAACGAGCCTAGCGGCACCTGGGATTCAACAGAGCCCCGCCGCAAAGCGGGTTGGACTTGCTGGGCAGGATACCAAGGTCGTTCCCAGTGTGACTAGACCACGGTGGCAGCCGAGGTCGAGAGGACCTTAGTGGATACAATCTCATAGACAGGTCCAGGCACAGGGGTCAGGGGCAGGCGGCAGAGATGAAACGTCAGGTCCAAGTACGGGGTCAGAACAGGAGGTCCAGGCAGGGGGAACGGAACACCAGGCACAGGAACACAGCAACACGAGGACTAAGTAACACGGCAACACAGGACTCAGGGCAGGAAGCCACACAGGAATACACAGGAACGCAGGAATACAGGGAATACGCAGGAATGACAGGATCACGGAAAGCAGGAATATTCGCTTGGAAGCTTATCTCTAAGGATCTGAGCACAATGATCCCGGCAGGTACACAGAAAAGCGGCCAGGGGATTCTTAAAGGTGAGGGGTCAGCAGTGCCCCAATTAGCGCGTGCGCTGGCCCTTTCTTTAAATTTTTCGGAACAGGCAGGAGCAGAACGAGCGCGATACTAGGAGGATGGGGGGTATGGGGAAGAGCGACGCAAGGAAGTCAGGGGAAGAGAAGAGAAGGAGACGGGAGAGGTTGCGGAGGAACCGGGCTTGACAGGGGAGGCACACGGGGGGAGGGAGCACGGATGCGCCCAGCGATGCGACAGGGATTGAGGGAGCACCCGTGACAAGCTGGTATTCTCCGCACACACATCCGAAGCCCGGGGGGAAGGGCCATCAGCCTTGACCAGTCTATCCGCAGACAAAAATGGACGGCACGGTCGAACGGGAAAAAAAAGAACACAGACCACCAAATTGCCTGCGGATTCAGGCGCTGGCTGTCTGGAGATTAAACAAGTTTTGTGGTCAGTGACACACTCACGGATAGAGACACCTTCCAGAAGATACCGCCATTCTTCTAGCATAAGCTTGTAGGGGCCAACAGCTCTCTGTCTCAAGTGAATATTTCTTTTAGCTGGGGAAAAGGTCTGGATGGAAAAGAAGCCGCATAAAAGAAGCCGCACCTGATGAAGGCGCCCTTAGGCCTCTCTGGGAGAGCCACCGCTCAGACTCCTACGGAGGATGCATCCACCTCAAGATTGAAAAGTTGTTAGATCAGGGCCTCCTGAGAGGCGCCGGGGGCAGGCAAATGCGGACTTCAGCTTGGAGAAGGCCTCTTCAGCTGTAGGAGACCAGGAACGTGGGATTGGACACAATTCTTAGTGAGTACCACGCTGGAGACAAGACAGTGGAGAGATGGGGAAGAAATGTCGATAATAATTTAAAAATAATTCGCAAACCAGGACCTCTGTAGGGCTTGGAGGCCTTCTGGGCGTGGCCATTGAAGAACAGCAGACAGTTTCGCGGGGCGGAATCCATCTGAAGGCCTTTGTCGGAAGGAAAATTATGGTAACCGAGGAATGGAAGACTGTGATGGTGAAACTGCCCATTACCAGTTTGGCGCACAGATGCTGGCGCACAAGTCGACCAAGGAACTTCACGGAAGTGTGTCTGGTGGCGATTCAGGTCGGGAGTCATAACCAAGATGTCGCTCCAGAGTAGACCACGACACATTAAAATAGAGCAGTCCCGGAAAAATGTTTGTTAACAAATTCTTTGAAAGACGGCAGCAGGGGCATTAAACAGTCAAAAGTCATTACAAAATATCAAATGACTGTAACGAGATTAAACGCCGTTTTCTTTTTTTTTTCCACTCGTCACCTTTGCAGATCAGGCTAAGAATATAAGCACCCCAAAAGATCCAGCTTGGGATGAGACCCACCCTGGAAAAAAAAATGCGTAGGACGATCAAAAAGTTCCGTATCAACGAAAGAGGGTAGTGTTTTTTGAACAGTGATCTTGTTCAGCACACATTCGATAGTATATAAAGGGAAATAAAGTAGCAATCCTTCTGGGGACAAAGAAAAAACCTGCACCAGCAAGGAGAGAGGACTGGGGGGAGGAAAAACCGTAGCACATAAGTCAGCAGCAATGCTGCAGAGCTTTCTGACCAAGGAAACAGGGCAGACAGAGGGGGAGGAAGATGGAGAGGAGGGAAGAGAGAGAGTCGGAGAGAAGTAGGGAGGGCGCGTAGTGAAAGCGGGCAAGCGCGTATATAATACCACGGGAGAAACAGAGGGAGAAAGAGAATCTCCGAGTGGTGCCCGGCCAGGGGTCCACAGGGGCAACTAGGGACGATTGGTGGCACGAGGTTCTCCACTGTTCTCAGAAAAAGGACCACAGAAAAGTCCCGGTAACAAGATTGCAGACCCTCCAGCAGACTTGACTTGAAAAACACAGTATAGAGGACAATACGGAAGTCGTGCTGCACCCATACATCGGGAATATGATTGCCGAGCGAGAGCAGGAGAGACGGGAAAGGAGACTAGAGCAACATCCACAAAGACCTGACGGGAGAGCACCGGTGATTTTGTGATTTGCCGACACTGAGGAGCATCGGATAGTCAAAGTTGCACTGGCCTTTCCCGGACATGGGGAAGCAATTGGAAGTCCTATTGACGTGTTTGGGGACTGGCACCAGTACAGGCAGAGGGTTTCCTTGGACACATCCGGATATTCCCCAGGCGTAAGTTGAGACTTCTGTCACACTGAATAGCCGATCACCAGCAGACCATGACCACCGAGACCGGACGCCGGCTGTGGTAAACAGCTTCTGGAAGACAAGGTTCAACCAAGGACAGAAGTGGAAGCCTAATGGGTCGCTCGTGCCGCACCTTAACCGATCGTTCCACAGCAACCGCCCAGCCAAAAATGCACTTTACCCTGAGGACAGACCTTCTTAAAAGTTGCACCATAAGGCCGCCTTGTTCCACAGAGTTAGACACCAATTGGTGATGGAACTGCGAAGAATTTCCCACAGATGACTCTCATTGGTGTAGATTCAGTAGTGCTGTTTCCGCAGGAATAGGAGGCTCGTGCTGGTTCCTAGCCAAACAAAGACTGGAAATCTTCCCAGGAAAGTGTGGAAGGGTCCGGCTAATGGATAGTTCATGTCCCACAGATGGAGTAGCCAGGCCAAGGGCCTTATCTTCCTCCCGGTGCATGTAAGAGCATGGCTTGCGACACAATTTTTTAGTTAAATCCCATGGTTTGTCCAAATCCGTCGGATCCCCTAAAACATCGGAAAACCCGACGGAAATGCGGCTGCGGACCCTCAGTAAATAAGCCCCTATGTTTTCCATTTAACACCTTTGAAAATGTATAAGCATTTTTCACAATGTATCAGTTATGGCCAAATACAGATTTGGAATCGGTATCGCTCCGTGCGGCCATTGCTGTCTATGGGGGACGTATGTACAGCTGCAAGCCGTATGAGTCCACATATGCCCCCCAGACGTTTGTGTGATTTTGGCCTAACAATTTGCAACTTTTCAACTAATGTTACTCCATTCTGCTGTGAGGTAGATGGAAAGAAGCATAGACATATATAAAAGACTTTCCAAAAAATTATGAGAAAAATTATCTTTACAAAAAAAAAGTGACAGTAAATGTTGCCCGTAGCTTGGATATCATTTTGTAACCTGCTTTGGAAACATCATAGCTGAGCAGTGATAACAGGCAAGAGTAACAGGAAGAGGCTGGAATTTAAATCTGGCCAGCGCCAATTATCAGCCGCTGGAGCCAGGGGAGGTAAGTGGTGCCAGGGACCGGAGGTTCGTGGAGAGACAGGGATCGCGTGAGCACCCGTGACAGTACCTCCCGACCCCCCTTCGGCCTCCCCCTCTTCCCAAGAAATCTCTGGAGCTTCGGCCTCCCCCTCTTCCCAAGAAATCTCTGGAGGAGAGTCCGATCCAAAATGTTCTCTTCGGGCTCCCAAGATCTCTCCTCAGGCCCGAACCCCTTCCAGTCTACAAGAAAGAACCGCTTACCCCTTACGATCTTCATGTCCAGAACCTCCTTAACTTCATAGACATCTGGGGAATTTGCCTCAGGAGCAGGAGGAGGGGATTGCTGGGAGAAGCGGTTCAAGATGACTGGCTTCAGGAGGTCGGGATGCGCATAGATGGAGGAAGGCAGAGCTTGTAAGCCACTTGATTGATGCGCTTGATTACCTCAAAGGGACCAAGGAACCGGGGACCAAGTTTGGTATCTTAAGCCGGACGTATTTGGAGGATAACCATACTCTGTCGCCAGGAGATAAGACAGGAGGAACTAGACCCTATCAGCCTGGATCTTGGTATGGTCCGTAGCTCGTAGAAGAGAGTGGCGGGTCTGGTCCCAAATAAACTTGAGGTCCTGCACCAAATCAGAGGGAGTAGACAACGGGAGAGGCGAGTGAGGAATACGTACATAGACCACAAAGACCGGAGCCGAGCCGTAGACTCCGAGGCTAGGGAATTGTAGGAGAACTCAGTCCAAGGTAGCAGGTCAGCCCAGTTGTCCTGACGGGCTGAGACGAAGTCACGGAGGTAGCAGCCCAAAGTCTGGTTCACCCTCTCCACTTGACCATTAGACTGAGGGTGGTAGGCAGAGGAAAAGTCAAGGTTGACCTGCCGTTGGTTACATAAGGAACGCCAGAATCTTGATACAAACTGGACTCCTCAATCGAACACAATGGGGGTCATTTACTAAAGGCCCGATTCGCGTTTTCCCGACGTGTTACCCGTTACCCGAATATTTCCGATTTGACGCCGATTGTACCTGAATTGCCCCGGGATTTTGGCGCACCGATCGGATTTGTGGCGCATCGGCGTCCGGCTTGCGCGCGACGGAAATCGGGGGCGTGGCCGACGAAACCCGAAAGTATTCGGAAAACCGCCGATTAAAACCGAAAAGTGTCGCTTGTGAAGCGCTTACCTTCACCTGGTCCGAGCTGGTCATTGGCGCGTGAGATGATTTTCAGCGCAAGCAGCGCCACTGGGGTGACGGGCAGTGGAACTGCCTTCATAATCCGTCCGGACCCGAATCCTGTGGAGGCAGAAACGCGCCGCTGGATCGCCGAACGGACCGGGTAAGTAAATCTGCCCAATGTGTGAGCAGAAAGACCATGCAGCTGGAAAGTGTCTGAAGAACAGACTGGCAAGATGTGGAGAAGACGGAGACCTAGAAGGTGAACAAATGGACATCTTTGAAACCGGTCCGTCACCACCCAGATGACATTACTGCCGCGTGGAGACAGGCAGATCGGTGACAAAGTCCTTGCCACGTGGGACCACGGCGACTTGGTATCGGCAACGGCAGTAACAGTCCAGCCGTTTGAGATGAGAGCTTTGTTGCGGGCACAGGAGGCCGGATCCCATAACTCCGAAACATCTTTGACCAGGTCTGGTCACCAGTAAGTAGCGGGAGATGAGGGCCCAGCTACACGAGAAGAATGTCCCCAAGATAAAAATCCTCCTCCAGAGAGCAGGTGCTAACAACGTCTTGCGGGGTAGCTGCCAAAGATCCACTGGAGCTCCAACAACAGCTCGGTCAGAGAAATAATATGTGTCGAAGGCAGCGTGTTAGGTCAGTGGATCCTCTGGACCACCGCGGGAGATGGAACTAGCCAACACCCGGACCCGAGCTAGCGGCACCTGGTATTCACCAAGCCCGCCGCAAAGCGGGTTGGAACTTGACTGCAGCAGGATACCACTAGGTCGTTCCCAGGTGTGACTAGCCCACGGTGGTGGAAAGCGTGGTCGAGGTACCTTAGTGGATGACAATCTCGTAGACAGGTCCAGGAACAGGTCAGTGGGCGGGCGAGATGCAACGTCAGGTCCAAGTCTCGGGGTCAGCAACATGAGGTCCAGGCAGGTGGGAACGGGAACACAGCACACGGAACACAGCACAACGGAGGAACTCAGGTAACACGGCAACACAGGACGCAGGAGCGGGAACAACAGAGAATACACGGAACGCAGGAATACAGGAATAACGCAGGAATACCAATACACAGGAACGCAGGAATATTCGCTTGGAACTTTCTCTAAGATATGAGGCACAGAGATCTGGCAGGGGACACAGGGAGAGGCAGGATTCTAAAGGTGAGGTGTTCACCATTGCACCATTAGGTTGCGCTGGCCCTTTAAATTTTCGACAGGAGCTGCGCGCGCGCCCTAGGAGGCGGGGACGCGCGCACGGCAGTCCGGGGAAGAGCAGGAGCCGGGAGATGTGAGTAGGAGACCAGGCTGCAGCGGGAGCACAGGGGGAGCTGGATGCGCCCGCGATCCGAGACAGGGATTGCGGGAGCACCCTGACAGTACCCCCCCCCCCTCTTCGGCCTCCCTCTCTTCTTGGGCCTGAGAAAACGTTGGAGCAGGTTCTTGTCCAAGATGTTATCCTCTGGCTCCCAAGATCTCTCCTCAGGACCAATCCTTTCAGTCTACCAAAACACCGCCTACCTCTCACTGTCTTAGTATCCAGGATCTCCTTCACCTCGAAGACATCAGTAGAGTCTGCTTGTGGGGCCGGATCTTACTGTTAGGATCAGTGGATCCTCTGGACCACCGCGGGAGATGGAACTAGCCAAAACCCGGAACCGGAGCCTAGCGGCACCTGGTATTCACCAGAGCCCGCCGCAAAGCGGGTTGGACTTGCTGCGGCAGGATACCACTAGGTCGTCCCCAGGTGTGACTAGCCCACGGTGGCAGCCGAGGTCGAGGTACCTTAGTGGATGACAATCTCATAGACAGGTCCAGGCACAGGGTCAGGGGAGGCGGCAGAGATGCAACGTCAGGTCCAAGTCCGGGGTCAGCAACAGGAGGTCCAGGCAGGTGGGGACGGAACACCGGCACACGGAACACAGCAACACGGAGGAACTCGGTAACACGGCAACACAGGAACTCAGAGGCGGGAACACACAGGAATACACAGGACGCAGGAATACGCAGGAATACAGGAATACACAGGAACGCAGGAATATTCGCTTGGAAGCTTTCTCTAAGGCTATGAGGACAAGGATCTGGCAGGGACACAGGAAGATGCAGGATTCTTAAAGGTGAGGTGTTCAGCCAGTGCACAATTAGCGGGTGGCTGGCCCTTTAAAATTTTCGACAGGAGCGCGCGCGCGCCCTAGGAGGCGGGACGCGGCGCACGCAGTCCGGGGAAAGAGCAGGAGCCGGGAGAGGTGAGTGAGGAGACCAGGCTGCAGCGGGAGCACACGGGGGAGCATGGATGCGCCCGCGATCCGACAGGGATTGCGGGAGCACCCGTGACAGTACCCCCCCCCCCCTTCGGCCTCCCTCTCTTCTTGGGCCTGAGAAAACGTTGGAGCGGTTCTTGTCCAAGATGTTATCCTCTGGCTCCCAGATCTTCTCCTCAGGACCCAAATCCTTTCCATCTACCAGAAACAAACCGCCTACCTCTCACTGTCTTAGATCCAGGATCTCTTCACCTCGAAGACATCATAGAGTCTGCTTGTGGGGCGCGATCTTACTGTTAGGATCAGTGGATCCTCTGGACCACCGCGGGAGATGGACTAGCCAAAACCCGAACCGGAGCCTAGTCGGCACCTGGTATTCACCCATGAGCCCGCCGCAAAGCGGGGTTGGACTTGCTGCGGCAGGATACCACTAGGTCGTCCCAGTGTGACTACCCACGGTGGCAGCCGAGGTCGAGGTACCTTAGTGGATGACAATCTCATAGACAGGTCCAGGCACAGGGTCAGGGGAGCGGCAGAGATGCAACGTCAGGTCCAAGTCCGGGTCAGCAACAGGAGGTCCAGGCAGGTGGGAACGGGAACACAGGCACACGGAACACAGCAACACGGATGGAACTCAGGTAACACGGCAACACAGGACTCAGGAGCGGGAACACACAGAATACACGGACGACAGGAATACAGGAATACGCAGGAATACCGGAATACAGCGGAACGCAGGAACTCCACTTGCTTGGAAGCATTCTCTAAGGCTATGAGGCACAAAGATCCGGCAGGGGACACAGGAAGAGACAGGATTCTTAACGGTGAGTGTGTTCAGCCAGTGCCCAATTACGGTGCGCTGGCCCTTACATTTTCGGTCAGTGTACACACCACGGATAGAGAGCACCTTCCAGAAGATACCGCCATTCTTCTAGCATAAGCTTGAGGGCCAACACGCTCTGTCCTCAATTGAATATTTCTTTGCTGGGGAAAAGGTCTTGGAAAGAAGCCGCATGTGGAAGTCGGCCCTTAGGCCCTCTCTGGGAGAGCACCGCTCAGCTCCTACGGAGGATCTCCACCTCAAGATGAAAAGGCTTGTCGTATCAGGCCTAGAGAGGCGCCGGGGCAAATGCGCGACTTCACTTGGAGAAGGCCTCTTCAGAGTAAGGAACCAGGCATGTGGATTGGCACCCTTCTTAGTGAGACCACGATGGGAGACAAGACAGTGGAGAGATGGGGAATGAACTGTCGATAATAATAAAATAATTCACAAACCCCAGGAACCTCTTTATGGCTTGGCGGCCTTCTGGGCGTGGCCATTGAAGAACAGCAGACAGTTTCGCGGGATCCATAACTGAAGGCCTTTGTCGGAAATATGTAACCGAGGAATGGAGACTGTGCTGGTGAAACTGCCATTTCCAGTTTGGCGCACAGATGATTGGCGCAAAGTCGACCAAGAACTTGACGTACGTGTGTCTGGTGGGATTCAAGGTCTGGGGTAACCAAGATGTCGTCAGATAGACCCGACACACTTATAGAGAAGATCCCGGAAAATGTTGTTATAAATTCTTGAAAGACGGCAGGGGCATACACAGTCCAAAGTCATTACTAAATATTTAAAATGCCTTTCACGAGTATTAAACGCCGTCTTCCACTCGTCACCTTTGCGATCCGGATAAGAAGTATAAGCACCCCAAAACTCCAGCTTGGAGCAACACCCTGGAACTGCGTAGGCGATCAAAAGTTACGTAATCAACGACAGAGGGTAGTGTTTTTTTAACCATGATCTTGTTCAGCCCTTGATAGTCTATACGGGACGTAAGTAGCCGTCCTTCTTGGTGACAAAGAAAAACCTGCACCAGCGCGTAGAGGAGGACTTGTGTATGAAACCACCTCGGCAGGTTCTCCTTGAGTGGTGCCCGGACAGGGGATCCACAGGCAATCATAGGGACGATGTGGTGGCAAAGTCTCATCTTGTTTTCTCAGAAAAGCATCAGAAAAGTCCCGGTAACAAGCTGGCAGACCCTCAGAGACTTGAAACACAGTAGAGGACATACCGAGGTGTCCACCATACATCGGAATATGATGCCGGGGACTAGAGCAGCATCCACAAAGACTGCACGAGCACCGGTGTCCGACACTGAGAGACACGGAATGTCAAAGTGCTGGCTCGGACATTGGACGCATTGGAAGTCCATTGACGTGTTTGGGACTGGCACAGTAGGCAGAGGTTTCTTGGAAAGTCCGAATCATTCCCCAGGTCGTAGTTGAGCTCTGTCAACCTGCATAGACTCACCAGCAGACTGAGCGACCGGAGAAATTGACAGGCAAGTCGCAGGGGGTAACGGACTGCACACAGAACGAGGACCAGCAGGATCGGACTGGCACATAGGAACGGACTGGCACACAGACGCAGGGATCACAGGAACGCATGGATCACAGGAAGCCAGGAATCACTACGGAACGCAAGGATCAGGAACGCGGAATCACAGGAACGCAGAAATCACAGAGTTTCTCTTCATGGAGTTTGAAGATCCGGCAAGAGTAACAGGAAGAGGCTGTAATTTAAATCAGCAGTGCCAATTATTGGCACGCTGGCCTTTAAATCTTAGCGAGACGCTGCTTGCCTGCCCTAGGAGACGGGGACGCGCGCGCGCGCCGCGGGAGCAACGAGATCGCTACGGAGCCAGGGAAGTAAGTGGTGCCGGAGACCGGAGGGACATGGAGAGGCACGGGTGCGCCCATGATCCGAGATAGGGATAGCGAGCACCCGTGACAGCTAATAACTGCCCCTCAGTGCTGCGCATCACATTCTTGGCCCCTCCAATTTGTTCTGAGTGACACTGAACAAGCACTGGAACAACAATAAAAGGTATTTTTTATTCAAATGAACCATCATGAGAACATATTTTGAATATTTGCACCTCTTTGGGGTTTTTTAAGCAGGTTTCGTCATGCATAACCCCTTTAATATCTGCCAATTCCTTCATGACTGGCTCATGCCTGCAGGAGCGCCATTTTAAAAATGATCTGATGATGTCTCAGTTCTCCTGGGGGGTTCTCCCACTGTGGATATGCGCGTGGCTTTGAGTCGTCTGCTGCCCCTCCTTCATGCAGCGCGCCAGGGCCGGAGGAACGAGAATCTCTTTAAGAAACTTATCTAATCCCCTTGATGCTTTTTCATAATAATCCAAGCAAAAAGGCTCTGTTTATAAAAGTGTCAGGGATTCTTAGATCAATACACCCATGCAGGGAGCCCAATACCTGAGCACATTAAATACAAAAGAAGGGAGCAGCAGTGGAAAAAAATTACTTCATAAAACTTAACTTTTACTAATCAATAGCTAAAAATACCACAATCAGAAGTGGATATATCACCAATTATAAAAATTAAATGTTACAGCCAAGCCGTACAAGCCTACTATCACACCAACACTGCTATAATAGTGTATAGGGTTTGGTTTACAGTTGTAGAGATATATGTACACCCTGTGGGGAATTGCTCAGGTAGATGCCTGGTAGTAGTGCAGGAAGCAGGGACACATGCAGGGTTAAAGTCCAAATACAGTGTTGTATTCACACTTCAAAAACACATAAATTCACCCTTGGTTTGGCACATATAACGCAATACAAAAATAAACCCTGCCCGCTAGTGCACTGCCTAATACAATTTCAGATCCTAGCTATACGGGTACCAGGCTGCCCGGCACCACAGCCCCGCCCGGCCAGCATAGTACCCAGGCACTCAGTTACCTTGGCTGTGTGAACTCAGTCTTAGCCTTCAGCTCTCCAGGTAGAGCCTCTCCTACTGCTTCTGGGCTGGCAGATTATATAGGCTCTAAACTAGGTCTGGGAACCACACCTGTGACCCGCACCTGTGACCCCCGTGACCTTGCACCTTGTGACCCACCCTGTGACCCTGCACCTTAGCTGGCCAACATGGACCAACAGACTTTCTCACACCCGTATAGAAAGGGTTGGTTCACCCAGTCCTCGTGATAATAGGGAGCGGAGGCAGACTGTGAAGGATGGCTCGCTGGGTCTGCAGACGTCGGCCACCAATCTCTGGTTCCCAATTGGCACTAGTCAAAGGTCCTAATCATACCCTATTTCTAAACTAATGTCACTCCCATGCCCCACTAACCTACCGTCCTGACAAGGAAGTCCACAGCTGTATCTCCATGTGCCTCACCCTATCCTAGATTATGCCAACACGTTTCCTCCAGACTGGAGGGCATCAACAGAACACCTTATGTAAACACCTGTAAGGGCACTTTAACTGATTACCCATACTCATTATCAGTGAATTTAATTATATCAGTAACTTCAAAAATATGACAGACACGTCTTGCTAGGTGGAAAATTAGGTCACAGATTTATTTAATTTATATATTAACCCTAATATCCAAAATCAGGCACTTGGAATAGAATCACACATCTTTGACGGGACCCCAGCTGCCAAGTCGGCCAACCGAGCAACCACCATCTCGAATCTTCCAACATTCCGCCACCAGCGATCCGTTACCCCTACATGGATCTGCGCCCCACCCAACAATAAGAATGCCTACTCAATACCATCGGAAACACACAGAGAATATATTAGGCATCTCTTTAAGGTAACACTGTTTGGACACAGTACATCTGCATCATTCCCATATCTCCCTGGTGCCCGTACTAGATCCCACCCTTACAGTGCATGAAATGGACCATGCCCGGAGTTATTACACTATACCAAAAAAGAAGAAGAACATGGATGGAAACACAATGGGGGTCATTTACTAAAGGCCCGATTCGCGTTTTCCCGACGTGTTACCCGAATATTTCCGATTTGCGCCGATTGTACCTGAATTGCCCCGGGATTGTGGCGCACGCGATCGGATTGTGGCGCATCGGCGCCGGCATGCGCGCGACGGAAATCGGGGGGCGTGGCCGAACGAAAACCCGACGTATTCGGAAAAACCGCCGCATTTAAAAACCGAAAAAGTGTCGCTTGGGGAGCGCTTACCTTCACCTGGTCCGAGGTGGTGCATTCCGTCGCAATGAGATGACTTTCAGCCACCTGGTGGACGGCGGAAGAACTACATTCATAAATCCCGGGTGGACCCGAATGCAGAGCAGAGAACGCGCCGCTGGATCGCGACTGGACCGGGTAAGTAAATGTGCCCCAATGTTGCTCTTTTAGTTCTTGTAACTGTCAGGACCCCAGTAAAAAAATCCAGAAGGATTATCTGTTTTGGTTTTCCTCTAATGGGTTTATGTACTTCATAAATCCCGTCCGGACCCGAATCCTGTGCAGAGAACGCGCCGCTGGATCGCGAACGGACCGGGTAAGTAAATCTGCCCCAATGTGTAGCAGAAGACCATGCAGCTGGAAGATGTGTCTGAAGAACAGACTGGCAAGATGTGGAGAAGACGGAAGACCTAGAAGGGGAACAAAATGGGACATCTTTGAAAACCGGTCCGTCACCACCCAGATGACAGTACTGCCCGTGGAGACAGGCAGATCGGTGACAAAGTCCTTTGCCACGTGGGACCACGGGCGACTTGGTATCGGCAACGGCAGTAACAGTCCAGCCGGTTTGAGATGAGAGGCTTTGTTGCGGGCACAGGAGGAGCAGGATCCCATAAACTCCCGAACATCTTTGACCAGGTCTGGTCACCAGTAGTAGCGGGAGATGAGGGCCCAGCTTTGACCAGGTCTGGTCACCAGTAGTAGCGGGAGATGAGGGCCCAGCTACACGAGAAGAATGTCCCCAAGATAAAATCCTCCTCCAGAGAGCAGGTCTAACATACGTCTTGCCGGGGGTAGCTGCCAAAGATCCACTGGAGCTCCAACAACAAGCTGGTCCAGAGAAATTATGTGTCGAGGAGCTGTGTTAGGATCAGTGGATCCTCTGGACCACCGCGGGAGATGGAACTAGCCAACACCCGGAACCGGAGCCTAGCGGCACCTGGTATTCACCAGAGCCCGCCGCAAAGCGGGTTGGACTTGCTGCAGCAGGATACCACTAGGTCGTTCCCAGGTGTGTTGTACATTGCAGGTTTGAAATGTTCACAAATCCAATAGTAAATATGTAAAATTTATTTTATTATGAAGAACTGAGTATCTCTCCCCCACTGCTTTTCTTTCTTAGTATTTACTTAACTGCATCCATTAACTATGATTTATAAATTAATATTTTGTAGCAATCTCAATAGTTTACTTAAAAAATGGAGGTGATGTGTATTTCATTTGCAGCAACATTTTGGTGTACAACACCTCTATCCAGCAGAATACAAAATGAATTCCAGCAGATATATATAGCAGGAGTGCATCATGGGTGAAATTTGCATATTAATTAACTGTCCCCACTCAGGTTTGTAATTGTATTCTTAGTACTCACAATCATGTGTGTGTATATATTTATACATATAAGCTCATGCAGATATTATTTAATATGTGACATATTGATGCCTGCAGTTTTAGTGTACTCCATTGGTGGCTAGAAATTGTATTCTCATCGTGTTCACTTTAATTAATATGATTTATATATAAATTATAAATTATTATACATTTCACCAGTGATGAACTTGCTACATATATCTGCTGGGATATTTTGTGTTTGGGGCATTTTGTATTCTGCTTGATAAAGGTGTTGTACACAGATAAGTTGCTGCACATAATATAAACTGCACCTAAACCTTTCATTAAGTCCACAGTGTTAGGATCAGTGGATCCTCTGGACCACCGCGGGAGATGGAACTAGCCAACACCCGGAACCGGAGCCTAGCGGCACCTGGTATTCACCAGAGCCCGCCGCAAAGCGGGTTGGACTTGCTGCGGCAGGATACCACTAGGTCGTTCCGAGGTGTGACCAGCCCACGGTGGCAGCCGAGGTCGAGGTACCTT
>WNYA01000636.1:76308-131331 GCA_019512145.1 Engystomops pustulosus
GTTGGACTTGCTGCGGCAGGATACCACTAGGTCGTTCCCAGGTGTGACTAGCCCACGGTGGCAGCCGAGGTCGAGGTACCTTAGCGGATGACAATCTCGTAGACAGGTCCAGGCACAGGGTCAGGGCAGGCGGCAGAGATGCAACATCAGGTCCAAGTCCGGGGTCAGCAACAGGAGGTCCAGGCAGGTGGGAATGGGAACACAGGCACACGGAACACAGCAACACGGAGGAACTCAGGTAACATGGCAACACAGGACTCAGAAGCGGGAACACACAGGAATACACAGGAACACAAGAATGCAGGAACGCAGAAATACTCGCTTGGAAGCTTTCTCTAAGGCTTTGAGGCACAAAAATCCGGCAGGGGACACAGGAAGAGGCAGGATTCTTAAAGGTGAGGTGTTCAGCCAGTGCACCAATTAGCGGTGCGCTGGCCCTTTAAATTTTCGGCAGGAGCCACGCGCGCGCCCTAGGAGGCGGAGATGCGCGCGCACGGCAGTCCGGGGAAGAGCAGGAGCCGGGAGAGGTGAGTGAGGAGACCGGGCAGCAGCGGGGGCACACGGGGGAGCACGGATGTGCCCGCGATCCGAGACAGGGATCGCGGGAGCACCCGTGACAGTACCCCCCCCCCCCTTCGGCCTCCCTCTCTTCTTGGGCCTGAGAAAATGTTGGAGCAGGCTCTTTTCCAAGATGTTATCCTCTGGCTCCCAAGATCTCTCCTCAGGACCAAATCCCTTCCAGTCTACCAGAAACAACCGCCTACCTCTCACTGTCTTAGTATCCAGGATCTCCTTCACCTCGAAGACATCAGTAGAGTCCGCTTGTGGGGCCGGAGGGAGAGGAACTTGTCGGGTGAAGCGGTTTAAGATGACTGGCTTGAGGAGGGAGACGTGGAAGGAGTTGGGGTCCCAATTTGTAGCCAGGGATCTTCAGTCGGACGTACCTTGAGGATAACCAGACCCTGTCACCAGGAGCTAAGACAGGAAAAGGCCGACGTTTCTTGTCCGCTTGATGCTTGGTCTTGGCAGAGGTTTGGAGCAATGAGGTACGGCTTTTAGATCCTGTACCAAGTCCTCCATAGCAGGAACATCTGCAGACACAGGTAACGGAAGAGGAGGCCGTGGGTGCAGTCCGTAATTAATAAAGAAGGGAGCAGAACCAGCAGAAGTGGAGTCCAGGGAATTGTAGGAAAACTCCGCCCATGGTAAAAGAGAAGCCCAGTCATCCTGGCGAGCAGACACAAAGTGGCGGAGATAGCACCCCAAAGTCTGATTCACCCTCTCTACTTGGCCGTTGGACTGAGGATGATAGGCAGAGGAAAAGTCCAATTTCACTTGCAGCTGATTGCACAGAGATCTCCAGAACTTGGACACGAACTGAACACCTCGATCAGAAACGATGTGCCGGGGAAGGCCATGAAGCCGGAAGATGTGCTGGAAGAAGAGACTGGCAAGACGTGGGGCTGAAGGTAAACCTGGCAGAGGGACAAAATGGGACATCTTAGAGAAGCGGTGTGTTACCACTCAGATAACGGTATTGCCAGATGATGGCGGCAGATTAGTAATGAAGTCCATAGCCACGTGAGACCACGGGCAGGTAGGCACGGGTAACGGCAACAGAAGACCAGCTGGTTTTTGTCGTGAGGGCTTATTGCGAGCACAAGAGGCATAAGACCGCACAAAATCCCGAACGTCCTTGACCATATCAGGCCACCAATAGAAACGGGAAATCAGGGCCACAGAGCGCTGCACCCCAGGGTGCCCAGCCACTCGAGAAGAATGTCCCCAGGTCAGGATCCTCTTTTGAAGTCCAGGTCGTACATAAGTCTTGCCAGGAGGTAATTGCCGAAGGTCCACCGGCGTTGCCAGCACAAGCCTCTCTGGAGGAATGATGTGTCTCGGAGCATAGTCCTCCCCCATAACATCGGAAGCACGTGACAGGGCGTCAGCCTTGATGTTTTTCTCGGCTGGGCGAAAATGGATCTGGAAGTCAAAACGGGAAAAGAAAAGGGACCACCGGGCTTGACGTGGGTTCAACCGTTGAGCTGTCTGTAGGTACTGGAGGTTCTTGTGGTCCGTGAAAATACTGACTGGAAATCGAGCTCCCTCCAGCAGATGACGCCATTCCTCCAAGGCAAGCTTGATAGCCAGAAGCTCACGATCCCCTATAGAATAATTTTGGAGAAGAAGCCGCAGGAGAGAGTTCGGCCCCTAGGCCCCTTCTGGGTAAGAACCGCTCCAGCTCCTACGGAAGAGGCATCGACTTCCAGAAAGAATGGCTTCTCGGTATCAGGTCTGGTAAGAACAGATGCAGAGGAAAACGCTGTCTTTAATCTCGTGAAGGCCTCTTCAGCCGCAGGGGGCCAGAGACGAGAATTGACACCTTTCTTTGTTAGCGCCACCAGTGGAGCTACCAGGGATGAAAAATGTGGAATGAATTGCCTATAATAATTGGCAAAGCCCAGGAATCTTTGGATAGCACGCAGTCCCACTGGGCGTGGCCACTGAAGAACTGCAGATAGTTTAGCGGGATCCATCTGCAGGCCTGTGTCGGAAAAAATGAAGCCCAGGAATGGAAGGCTCCTTTGATGAAAGTGGCATTTTTCCAGTTTGGCATAGAGATGGTTAGTCCTGAGGCGACTGAGCACTTGCCGTACATGGGACTGATGGGACTCGAGATCAGCAGAAAACACGAGGATGTCATCCAGGTAAACCACAACACAGCTGTACAATAAGTCCCTGAAGAAACCGCCTGAGAAGGTGCAGGGGCGTCCTCTGAGGACTGAGCACAATTAGTATGAGCTCCCATTATTACTGTGGGAACTACAGGAGAGATGATGGGAGTGGTAGTGCAGGGAGAGATGATGGGAGTGGTAGTGCAGGGAGAGATGATAGGAGTGGTAGTGCAGGGAGAGATGATAGAAGAGCATGGAGCTGCAGACTCTGAGCAAGGACATGGAGCTGCACATGTGCATACCTCCCAACATTTGGGAAAAGGAAAGAGGGACAAAATGGCGGCACGCGTAGCGGCGATCCCCCTAAGCCACACCCCCAATCACTCCCTGGCCACGCCCCAAATTTTAGCCATATTAAAAATAATAAAAATCATAATTTAAAAAAAAAAAAAAAAATTATCCTCATTGGGATTTGAACCCAGAACCTGCAGTGTCCATGTACAATAATAACACAGCACCTCAACCCACTGAGCTATAACCTCAGTGATTAACAAGTGGAGAATTTTGGTAACTAAGAACTATATACTGCCTTGGTATATAGGGAGGGATCTTCTCAGGGAGCAGGGGAACGCCGCAGAGCTACACTCCCTAGGTTCATCATGTCTCAAGTTACTGGGACTCGTGGTAGAGCACTGTTGAGGCCAGAACAGTGCGAAGAGGTGATGTTGTGGATTGCGGACAATGCTTCTAGCCATTTGTCCACCAGTCAGTCTTCCACGCAGTCCACCCATGTCACCGAAATCGGCGCTCCTCCAGCTCCTCCACCTCAGCCTCCTTCCCCCCAGTCTGCCCCCTCCCACCAAAATTTGGCATTTGAACCGGCATACTCTGAGGAACTGTTTTCTGGACCCTTCCCACAGTCACAAACCACTTGTCCGGTTGCTGCTGAGCTATTTTCCGATGCCCAGGTTTTCCCCCGGTCGCAGTCTGTGGGTGATGATGACATTATTGACGTAGTGGAAGAAGTGTGTAAAGAGGTGTCGGACGATGAGGAGACACGATTGGCAGACATTGGTGAAGTTATTGTCAGGGCAGGAAGTCCGAGGGGGGAGCAGACTGAGGGATCGGAGGATGATGAGGTGACAGACCCAAGCTGGGTTGATAGGCCGGGTAAACACAGTGTTTCTGAGACGGAGGCGATTCCTATAGCAGAACAGGTTGGAAGAGGCAGTGGTGGGGCCAGACGGAGAGGCAGGGCCAGAGCTGGTGCATCAGCGCCAAATGTTGGCCGTAGTCAAGCTCCCGTGGCGAGGGCTAGATTTTCAGAAGTCTGGAGGTTCTTTAAAGAAACACCGGATGACTGACGGACTGTGGTGTGCAACCTATGCCAAACCAGGATCAGCAGTTACACCACTACTAGCTTAACTACCACCAGTATGCGCAGGCATATGAATGCTAAACACCCCACTCAATGGCACCAAGCCCGTTCACCTCCGGCCGGGCACACCACTGCTCTTTCCCCTGTGTCATCTGCTAGTCAGCCCCCTGCCCAGGACCCCGGCCCAAACACCTCCCGTGCGAAAACCCCATCTTCGCCTCCACGATCCTCCACAGCATCCACCAGCGTTCAGCTCTCCATACCCCAGACGCTGGAGCACAAAAGGAGGTATAGTGCAACCCACCCACACGCCCAAGCCCTCAACGTCCACATCTCCAAGTTGCTTAGCCTGGAGATGCTGCCCTATAGGCTGGTAGAGACCGAGGCCTTTCGAAACCTCATGGCGGTGGCCGCCTCTCGGTATTCGGTCCCCAGCCGACACTACTTTTCCCGATGTGCCGTCCCAGCCCTGCACAAGCACGTGTCAGAGAACATCATCCGTGCCCTGACCAACGCCGTTTCTGACAAGGTCCACCTGACCACGGACATGTGGACGAGTGCTGCCAGGCAGGGCCACTATATATCGCTAACGGCACATTGGGTTAACTTGGTGGAGGCTGGGACCGAGTCTGCCCCTGGGGCTGGTCATATACTGCCAACGCCGAGGATTGCGGGGCTTACCTCGGTCCAGGTCTCAAAGGCCTACTATGCCTCCTCCTCCTCCCACCCCTCCTCCACCTCCTCCTCTGAATTACCATCCGTGGGCATAGCGCCATCAGTCGGTAGCTCTAGGCACAGCAGCAGTGCCATCGCTAAGCGACAGCAGGCGGTGCTCAAACTGCTGAGCCTAGGCGATAAAAGGCACACCACCCAAGAGTTATTACAGGGCATCACGGCGCAGACTGATCTGTGGCTGGCACCGCTGAACCTGAAGCCAGGCATGGTTGTGTGTGACAATGGCCATAACCTGGTGGCGGCTCTGCAACTCGGCAGACTGACACATGTGCCATGCCTGGCCCATGTGTTAAATCTGATAGTTCAGCGTTTCCTCAAGACATACCCCAATCTGTCTGATTTGCTCACGAAGGTGTGCTGCATCTGTGCGCATTTCAGGAAGTCCAGCACAGATGCTGCCACTCTCCTTAGCGGATGACAATCTCGTAGACAGGTCCAGGCACAGGGTCAGGGGAGGCGGCAGAGATGCAACGTCAGGTCCAAGTCCGGGGTCAGCAACAGGAGGTCCAGGCAGGTGGGAACGGGAACACCAGGCACACGGAACACAGCAACACGAGGAACTAGAGTAACACGGCAACACAGGACTCAGGGCGAGGAACACACAGGAATACACAGGAACGCAGGAATACAGGAATTACGCAGGAATACAGGACACGGAAACGCAGGAATATTGCTTGGAAGCTTTCTCTAAGGCTATTGAGGCAAATGATCCCGGCAGGGCACAGAAGCGGCAGGGGATTCTTAAAGGTGAGGTGTTCAGCCAGTGCACCAATTACGGTGCGCTGGCCCTTTAAATTTTCGGAAAGCAGGAGCAGAACGAGCGCGATACTAGGAGGATGGGGGGTATGGGGAAGAGCGACGCAAGGAAGTCAGGGGAAGAGAAGAGAAGGAGACGGGAGAGGTTGCGGAGGAACCGGGCTTGACAGGGGAGGCACACGGGGGGAGGGAGCACGGATGCGCCCAGCGATGCGACAGGGATTGAGGGAGCACCCGTGACAAGCTGGTATTCTCCGCACACACATCCGAAGCCCGGGGGGAAGGGCCATCAGCCTTGACCAGTCTATCCGCAGACAAAAATGGACGGCACGGTCGAACGGGAAAAAAAAGAACACAGACCACCAAATTGCCTGCGGATTCAGGCGCTGGCTGTCTGGAGATTAAACAAGTTTTGTGGTCAGTGTACACACTCACGGGATAGAGAGCACCTTCCAGAAGATACCGCCATTCTTCTAGCATAAGCTTGAGGGCCAACAGCTCTCTGTCTCCAATTGAATAATTTCTTTTAGCTGGGGAAAAGGTCTTGGAAAAGAAGCCGCATGTGGAAGTTCGGCCCTTAGGCCCTCTCTGGGAGAGCACCGCTCCAGCTCCTACGGAGGATGCATCCACCTCAAGATGAAAAGGCTTGTTCGTATCAGGCCTAGAGAGGCGCCGGGGCAAATGCGGACTTCAGCTTGGAGAAGGCCTCTTCAGATGTAGGAGACCAGGCATGTGGATTGGCACCCTTCTTAGTGAGTACCACGATGGGAGACAAGACAGTGGAGAGATGGGGAATGAACTGTCGATAATAATAAAATAATTCACAAACCCCAGGAACCTCTTTATGGCTTGGAGGCCTTCTGGGCGTGGCCATTGAAGAACAGCAGACAGTTTCGCGGGATCCATCTGAAGGCCTTTGTCGGAAATTATGTAACCGAGGAATGGAAGACTGTGCTGGTGAAACTGCCATTTCTCCAGTTTGGCGCACAGATGATTGGCGCAAAGTCGACCAAGAACTTCACGTACGTGTGTCTGGTGGGATTCAAGGTCTGGGGAGTATACCAAGATGTCGTCCAGATAGACCACGACACACTTATAGAGAAGATCCCGGAAAATGTTGTTAACAAATTCTTGAAAGACGGCAGGGGCATTACACAGTCCAAAAGTCATTACTAAATATTTAAAATGCCTTTCACGAGTATTAAACGCCGTCTTCCACTCGTCACCTTTGCAGATCCGGATAAGAATATAAGCACCCCAAAACTCCAGCTTGGAGAACACCCTGGAACTGCGTAGGCGATCAAAAAGTTCCGTAATCAACGACAGAGGGTAGTGTTTTTTTAACCGTGATCTTGTTCAGCCCTTGATAGTCTATACAGGGACGTAAGTAGCCGTCCTTCTTGGTGACAAAGAAAAAACCTGCACCAGCCGGAGAGGAGGACTTGTGTATGAAACCCCTCTGCAGGTTCTCCTTGAGTGGTGCCCGGCAGGGGATCCACAGGGCAATCATAGGGACGATGTGGTGGCAAAGTCTCCACTTGTTTCTCAGAAAAGACATCAGAAAAGTCCCGGTAACAAGCTGGCAGACCCTCCAGAGACTTGAAAAACACAGTAGAGGACAATACCGGAAGTGGTGCCACCATACATCGGAATATGATGCCGGGAGACTAGAGCAGCATCCACAAAGACCTGCACGGGAGCACCGGTGCCGACACTGAGGAGCATCGGAATAGTCAAAGTGCTGGCGTTTCCCGGACATTGGGAACGCATTGGAAGTCCCATTGACGTGTTTGGGACTGGCACAGTACAGGCAGAGGTTTTCTTGGAAACGTCCGAATCATTCCCCAGGCGTAAGTTGAGCTCTGTCAACCTGCATAGACTCACCAGCAGACTGAGCGACCGGAGAAGATGACAGGCGAAGTCGCAGGGGTAACGGACTGGCACACAGGAACGCAGGACCACAGGATCGGACTGGCACATAGGAACGGACTGGCACACAGGAACGCAGGGATCACAGGAACGCAGGAATCACAGGAACGCAGGAATCACAGGAACGCAGGAATCACAGGAGTTTCTCTTCATGGGAGTTTGAAGATCCGGCAAGAGTAACAGGAAGAGGCTGGAATTTAAATCAGGCCAGTGCAATTATCGGCGCGCTGGCCCTTTAAATCTTAGCGAGACGCCGCGTGCCTGCCCTAGGAGACGGGGACGCCCGCGCCGAGCCGCGGGAGCAACGGAGATCGCTACTGGAGCCAGGGAAGGTAAGTGGTGCCGGAGACCGGAGGGACGTGGAGAGGCACGGGTGCGCCCATGATCCGAGATAGGGATCGCGGGAGCACCCGTGACAGCTATAACTGCCCCTCAGTGCTGCGCATGCACCTTCTTGGCCCCTCCCACATTTGTTCCTGAGTGACACTGAACAAGCACTGGAACAACAAATAAAAAGGTATTTTTTATTCAAATGAACCATCATGAGAACATATTTTGAATATTTGCACCTCTTTGGGAGGTTTTTTAAAGCAGGTTTCGTCATGGCATAACCCCTTTAATATCTGCCAATTCCTTCATGACTGGGCTCATGGCCTGCAGGAGCGCCATTTTAAGAAATGATCTGATGATGGTCTCAGTATCTCCTGGGGGGTCGCCCACTGTGGATATGCTGCGTGGCTTTGAGTCGTCTGCTGCCCCTCCTTCATGCAGCGCGCCAGGGTCGGAGGAAACGAGAATCTCTTTAAGAAACTTATCTAAGTCCCCTTGATGCTTTTTCATAATAATCACAAGCAAAAAGGCTCTGTTTATAAAAGTTGCAGGGATTCTTAGATCAATACACCCATGCAGGAGCCCAATACCTGAGCACATTAAATACAAAAGAAGGGAGCAGCAGTGGAAAAAAAATTTACTTCATAAAACTTAACTTTTACTAATCAATAGTCTAAAAATACCACAATACAGAAGTGGATATATCACCAATTATAAAATATTAAATGTTACAGCCAAGCCGTAAATATCCTACTATCACAGCAACACTGCTATAATAGTGTATAGGGTTTGGTTATACAGTTGTAGAGATATATGTACACCCTGTGGGGAATTGCTCAGGTAGATGCCTGGTAGTAGTGCAGGAAGCAGGGACACATGCAGGGTTAAAGTCCAAATACAGTGTTTTATTCACACTTCAAAAACAACATAAATTCACCCTTGGTTTTGGCACATATAACGCAATACAAAAATAAACCCTGCCCAGCTAGGCACTGCCTAATACAATTTCAGATCCTAGCTATACGGGTACCAGGCTGCCCGGCACACACCCTGGGCCAGCAGTAGTACAGCAGGCACTCAGTTACCTTTGCTGTGTGAACTCAGTCTTAGCCTTCAGCTCTCCAGGTAGAGCCTCTCCTACTGCTTCTGGGCTGCAGATTATATAAGGCTCTAACTAGGTCTGGGAACCACACCTGTGACCCTGCACCTGTGACCCCCCCTGTGACCCTGCACCTGTGACCCACCCTGTGACCCTGCACCTTAGCTAGGCCAACATGGACCAAACAGACTTTCTCACAACCCGTATAGAAAGGGTTGGTCTCACCCAGTCCTCGATGAATAGGGAGCGGAGGCAGACTGTAAGGATGGCTCGCTGGGTCTGCAGACAGTACGGCCACCAAATCTTCTGGCTTCCCAGATTGGCACTAGTCAAAGGTCCTAATCATACCCTATAATTCTAAACTAATGTCCTCACATCCCCAAGAGCTCCCGTCCTGACAAGGACAGTCCACAGCTGTATCTCCATGTGCCTCACCCTATCCTAGATTATGCCCAACACGTTTCCTCCAAGACTGGAGGGCATGCAACAGAACACCTTATGTAAACCACCTGTAAGGGCACTTTAACTGATTACCCATTACTCAATTATCAGTGAACTTTAATTATATCAGTAACTTCAAAAATATGACAGACACGTCTTGCTAGGTGGAAAATTAGGTCACAGATTTATTTAATTTATATATTAACCCGTAATATCCAAAATCAGGCACTTGGAATAGAATCACACATCTTTGACTGGACTCCCAGCTGCCAAGTCGGCCAACCGAGCAACCACCATCTCGAATCTTCCAACATTCCGCCACCAGCAGATCCGTGTACCCCTACATGGATCTGCGCCCCCACCCAACAATAAGAAGTGCCTACTCAATACCATCGGAAAACACCAGAGGAATATATATAGGCCCATCTCTTTAAGGTAACACTGTTTGGACACAGTACATCTGCATCAGTCCCAATATCTCCCTGTGCCGTACTAGATCACCACCCTTACAGTGCATGAAATGGACCATGCCGGAGTTAACCGTATGCCCGGTCCGCTCCACAGCAATAGAATTCCCAGAAGATTGCAGACTGCCAAGTTCTGTCTCATTAAGGTCAATAATTCAGACACTGCCTCTGGGAGGACCTGAATCCATTTTAAGCCCTGGATACCCCTCCAAAATACATCCGCTTGTTTAAAACCCCAAAAATGTCTAAAATATGTACAAATTACACCAAAGCCAAATGTTGTCTTGGGGCGGGCATTAACCAGAGAAACTGAAACAATAAGAGGATAAAAAAGCAATCCTACAATAAATCAGGCAAACAAGATGAGCAAAGCATGTAGACCTTCCAAAACTCATAAGCTCTCCACCTGGGAGGCTCTAAACCCCTCAGCTGCCGCCCCAATCTGGAATGTGCCAACATAAGAGAAGATAATCCTGTATTAGTCCCACAGTGGGGAAATTCACATCCAAGATTCACATATCCCTGGGTCCATCCCAAGACCCCCAACATATTTAAAATATCCCCTGAAATTGAATATGGGAAAGTGAGGGGGGGGCGCTTTAATGAACTAAAAAGTGGGAAACAAAACGAGGTAAAGATAAAGTCACTGTAACTGGGCCAGAGACAGCCCCAACCTGACGATTATCTGGCAAATATTACACCTAGAACACCTTATCATACAGATATACAAACACTTGGGCCTAAGTGAATTATTCCTCAATAAACAGAGGATGGGATAGGGGCTGAAGGAGCAACAAGATCCCTGATACAGATGGTTCCAAAACTCATATTATAGTATCATATCATAGTAGATAAGGCCAGAAAAATATGCAAGTCCATCAAGTCCAACCTTTAAGAATTAAAAATATGTTTTATCCCCATAACCTGTGATATTTTTTCTCTCCAGAAAGACATCCAGGCCTCTCCAGCTCATGTACATAGAGTCGGCCATAACAACCTCCTGCACATGTACATAGAGTCCGCCATAACAACCTCCTGCACATGTACATAGAGTCCGCCATAACAACCTCCTGACCATGTACATAGAGTCCGCCATAACAACCTCCTGCACATGTACATAGAGTCCGCCCATAACAAAATCCAGAGAGTTCCACAGTCTGTGGGTTAGGCTAAAGGCTAAGGAAAACAACTACTGGGTAGCACCTAACCAGGTCACATGGTGGACCCAGACCTCCATAGCCGATATATTAGATGCCACTAGAGGGAAAAACGGAGACTCCAACGGGACAAATGCAGCCAAAGTAAAACCACTCAGTACATGCGGGCCCATTAGGTGATGTTTCAACTCCAAACAGCAAAGAAGTAAGTTATACAACAGGGAAAGACGGAAGGAGAAGAAGTCACAACAGTCAACTAAAAAACAAACCCCAAATTTTAGCACAAAGCGGCTTCTTTCCGTTTCCAAAGGACACTGGAGGGCCTATGCAAACACCCTGAATTACAACCACATAGAAAAACACATGAAATAAGGAAACAAAACCCAAAAAATTGAACACAGTTTAAGCCTTAGAAGGATAACCCCAACCCCAGGTATAGCCGCTCACTGCCATAGTTCTAATCTGAGGTGCTAGAAGGATTAATAGGAAGCGGCTCAGGGGCATACAATACCAAGAGGTGCGGACCCCACAGGAGAGGGCATTAGAGCTTATACCTACAGAGGCAGAAGAAAATAAACGTCCCTTATTGCAGAACCATCAGCTACGGGTTCATAACCAGAACCTGACAGGTGTCGTAATCACCACCAGAAGCAACCACCTGGGTCTGCATGATGAAATAAATTGCCCCTCCCGATTAGTGAAACAGCCCAGAATAACACTCGGGTTGTTTCTCACTCATCACATCTCAGAAACAGAGAACGAGGAAAGCCTTGGGGGTATTTATGATAATCTCAGCTCCTTAGTGTTAGGGACTGGGTCCGGGTTGTTAGAATTACTTTGTCCTTATCTGTTGGATGCAATTCTGACACAGGACCAGATTTGTAAAAAGCATTGGCCCATATCCTTGCCCAATCTTCATATTTACTGGGTCAGCGGTGGCTGACAGTACATTGTAAAGAGTCTTTATGGCTACTGCTGACACAGGTGCCGGGAGCTGCGATGATATCTACCATAGGAGGAGGAAACCCGTGTCCGAAGGCCATCAGAGAGGGATATTCTGTCTCACCTAGGAATCGCTCCCACACCCGCAGGACCTCCATATTGTAGCTCAGCAGTTGGGGCAGGAATAGATGGAGGATCCATGGGAATTGAGCTGGAATGAAGTCACTGGAGGAACCAGGCCACGATCCTGGAATGAACCCACTTGCGGTTCCCGCTATGCCGTCCACGGATTCACATACCCTGTCATCGGCCTTGAAAACTGGACATCTGCAAAAAAACCCGAACAACCTGGCCGCCGCCTGCGCCAGGTGAATCTAGACTCCGCAAGAGCCGCAGCGGGCGCCGCCAGCATAAACTCCCGGCGGAGAAGGAAGAAGGGGATTATGAGCATGAGATCTGTGACCATGGGAGGAAACAACATGGGGTGTATACTGAAGGACCACAGCCCCTGGCTACAGGGGAGCGGACAGAAACCAGAAGAGGCTGAACAGCAAGTGAGGGGTCATTACAGCAGCCCCTGATGTGGAGGGCTGTAGTGACATATTCTACAGATACAGCTCATGAGGGGTTGATTACAGCCAGCTTCCTGACTACAGGGGGAACTGCCAGTAAAAGCTCCACAGATGCAGCAGTGAGGGGTTATTAAAATCAGCAGCCCCCTGACTATGGGGTGGGAGGGGGGGAGCTGCGTTGGCCTCTGCCACAGACACAACTACTGGGGACAGTAAGGACCCATAAAACCGCCTCCTGAGAAGGTGCAGGGGCGTCTCTGAGGGATGAGCACAATTAGGATGAGCTCCCATTATTACTGTGGGAACTACAGGAGAGGATGATGGGAGTGTAGGTAGTGCAGGAGGAGATGATGGGAGTGGTAGTGCAGGGAGATGCTATAGAGTGGTCGTGCAGGGAGAGATGCTAGGAGAGCATGGAGCTGCAGCCTCTGAGCAAGGACATGGAGCTGCACATGTGCATACCTCCCAACATTTGGGAAAAGAAAGAGGGACAAAATGGCGGCACGCGGAGCGGCGATCCCCCTAACCACCACCCCCAATCCTCCCTGGCCACGCCCCAAATTTTAGCCCATATTAAAAAATATTAAAAATCATAATTTAAAAAAAAAAAAAAAATTATCCCTCATTGGCGATTTGACCAGAACCTGCAGTGTCCATGTACAATAATAAACACAGCACCTCAACCCACTGAGCTAGAACCTCAGTGATTAACAAGTGGAGAGTTTGTAACTAAGAACTATAAATGCCTTGGGATATAGGGAGGGATCTCTCAGATTATTGTAATTATTGAGACTATTATATTATTATATATTATTGAGATGACGTATTATTATTTGTACCATTATTAAATAATCATCTCCAAATAATAAAATTTATAATAATAAATATAATAATACTAGCTCAATAAATTCAATAATAATCATGAGAAGATGCCCTCCTCTATATATCAGTGCATAGTCGTGTCACAGTTGTAAATGGCAGATACCATGTCTTACTTACCAGAAATACCAAGCTCGTTCACTGAGGCTTATAGTCAAGTAGTTAGGATCCTGTCTATGGTGCACAGGGTCCCAGGTTCGAATCTCAGCCTGGCCAAAACTTTATTAATTTAATTATATCAAGAGCCTTTTGTGTCTGGGTGGAAGACCTGGAACCAATATGGACAGATAGAGATCGAGTGATGAAGTGGTCCCTGCTCTCTCCACGAAGCCGACACTCTCTGAAAAGGATTCCCTGCCCGTGTCTGCTCTGGGGGAACCCTAGGAGAGCAGGGACCATATATGGACAGATGCTGATCTTTGTCCTGAGGACGTGGTCCCTGCTCTCTCTGCTAAGCCGACACTTTCTCTGAAAAGGAGTCCATGCCCGATGTCTGCTCGGGGGGAAGGAAACCCTAGAGATGCAGTGACCAGATATGGACAGATCGAAGCTGATGAAGTGTCCCTGCTCGCGCTAAGCCCGACAATTCTATGAAAAGGATCCCTGCCCGATGTCTGTAGAAGCCATTCTAGTACTGTGAGTTCAGACTTTCAAATATTTACTATGGGGACTAAGCGCCGGGGACACAAGCGGGGCTGGGGGGAAAAAGCCGTTGACAAATCATAGCTGCCCGTGAGCGGGGCAGGGTACGAAAAACGGGAAAAGTCCCCGTCAAATCGGGACGGTTGGGTAGCATGCAGGTGTTAGTGAAGGAGCAGAGACTTAGAGCAAGAGTTACTACTACGTGTTCTGCCTCCAGCTCCATGTATGTGTTACATGAGGAGAAGAAGGAGCTACTGCAGGGCGTTCATGAGGGGTGGTGGGGGAGGGTCTGGCCGGGATGAGTAGGCAGGAGCAGGGCGGAGAGAGAGTAACATGCCTTCTGCCTGGGGTGGGATGGTGGAGATAAAAAACGGAAAAAACAGGAGAAAGAAAGCTATCGTGGGGCGCAATAGGCCAATCGTATCTACAATAGTGATAAATAGCTGGAAATAATCTGTATGAAAATCTTTTATTATATAAAACAAACAAACAGTGATAAAAATAAAAGTTAGGGTACGCGTTTCGGTTTATAAAAACCTCTTCAGACCAAAATAGACAGATAATACAAACCGGCAGATAACCTGTATGTAGATAGATAAAAAATAGATTACAATAGCGAAATTACATTATATGAAATAGATTGAAAGCACGAATTAATGCAATAGGATATAAGGGAATAAGCAAATTACATTGAATTCGCATCACATATAGATGTAAACAAAATTAGTGTATGATAAAATACGTGTCGCAACTACTCTATAACTGCTCAAAATAATACATTCAAAAAATAATTATAAAATAAAAAATAATGAAATAATTATAGGTAGATAGGTAATTAGGGAAGTAATGAATGAGTAAAACTAAGCCACAAAACGGAATGAATGGATCGCTACTCAGAGAGGAGCGAACCCACTCGTCCGAGCTTGATGCTGGTTGGAGCATTGCGTACTCGAAACTGCTCGTTGCTCGGATGATACTTCGCCGGCTCGAGAACATGCCCAAGCTCCCGCCGTTTGCTTTTTGGCGGCCCAGGAAACAGACCAATCAAAAGACAGGAGACTCTGCCACGCCACCAGCATGACGTGGTACCCTTACACGTCGAGTAGCAGTGGGTGGTTGGCCTGATCAGGTGACCCTGGAATAGACTAGTCCATGCCTGCGCTGCTGGATCAGTCTGTGTCTGGATGCCGCAGGGAGAGAGCTGCTGCTGGTCAGGGAAAAGTGTTAGGCTGTTTATTAGAATAGTGTTAGGCAGGAGGTGATTCTCCAAGCAACCAAACAGTCCTTCTTAGGGCTACAATAAACGTTATACATTTTTTTTTTTATTTTTGGTGTGGCTGGGCTTGCTGGCACTAGTGTGCCAGCTAGTACCATATTGTGAGGATTTGCGGGAAGACCTGCGGACCGTTGTGTTTAGCTCTTAGTGCACGATATCCACCTACAAACACTGAAGTGGGACAATTATTAGGGGTTTGATAACCAATTAAGGCACAGTCTGCGATTTATTTTTTTTTTTACATTTATTTCATTTTATAGCTCAAAGTATCAGGCACAGCACAAAATCAGTTGTGTGCTGTCAGTGTAGGTTAGAAACTAAGCCATAGCAATAGGATAGCATAGTTGTGTTAAAAAAAAATAATTATAAAAAAAAAAAAAAAAATAACACAAAAAAAAAAAAATAAAAGTTACAACTTAATTGGAAATGTTTAACCCGAGGGTAGGGGTTTAGCGGACGAGGGGGGCTGTGGGACGGGCGTCCAACTAAGGCAGGGAGTCAGAGGGCGTGGTCATGGGCGGGTTGATGAGACAACAACCTGGATGAGGGAGCAGGGGAACGCCGCCAGGCTACACTCCCTAGGTTATCATGTCTTCCAGTTACTGGGACTCTGGTAGAGCACGTTGAGGCCAGAACGTGCGAAGAGAGGTGATGTCGTGGATTGCGGACAATGCTTCTAGCCATGGTCCACCAGTAAGTCTTCACGCCAGTACACCATGTCACCGAAAATCGGCACTACTTCAGCTCCTCCACCTCACCTTTTCCCCCCAGTCTGCCACCCTCAGCAGCAAAAATTTGGCATTGAACCGGGCATACTCTGAGGAACTGTTTTCTTGGACCATCCCAGGAGTCAACAAACATTGTCCGGTGCTGCTGAGAATTTTCGATGCCCAGGTTTTCCACCAGTCGCAGTCTGTGGGTGATTGATGACATATTTGGACCGTAGTGGAAGAAGAAGTGTGTAAAGAGGTGTCGGACGATGAGGAGACACGGTGGTCAGACAACGGGAATTTGTTATTGTCAGGGCAGGAAGTCCGAGAGGGGAAGGAAGCAGACTGAGGGCTCGGAGGATGATGAGGTACAGACCAAGCTGGGTTGATAGGCCGGGTGAACCCAGTTGCTTCTGAGACGGAGGCGGAGTCCTATAGAGACAGGTTTGGAAGAGGCAGTGGGGGGCCAGACAGAGAGGCAGGGCCAGAGTGGTGCATCAGCGCCAAATGTGCCCGTAGTCAAGCTCCCGTGGCGAGGGACTAGATTTTGATGAAGTTGGAGGTCTTAAAGAAACACCGGGAGGACCGACGGGACTGTGGTGTCCCAACCTGTGCCAAACCAGGATCACCAGGGGTTCCCCACTACGAGCTTAACTACACCATTATGCGCAGGCATATGAATGCTAAACACCCCACTCAATGGCACCAAGCCCTTCCACCTCCGGCCGGGCACACCACTGCCTCCTTCCATGTGTCATCGGCTAGTCAGCCCCTGCCCAGGACCCTGGCCCAAACACCTCCCGTGCGAAAACCCCCATCTTCGCCTCCACGATCCTCTACAGAATCCACCAGCGTCAGCTCGCCATACCCAGACGCTGGAGCGCAAGAAGGAGTGGTATAGTGCACCCACCCACACGCCCAAGCCATCAACGTCCACATCTCCAAGCTGTTAGCCTGGAGATGCTTGCCCATAGGCTGTAGAGACCGAGGCCTTTCGAAACCTCATCCCGGCGGCGGCAGACCTCGGTATTCGGTCCCCAAGCCGACATACTTTTCCCGATGTGCTTCGTCCCAGCCCTGCACAAAGGCACGTTTGTCAGAGAACATTCATCCGTGCCCTGACAAGCCGTTCTGACAAGGGTTCCACCTGACCCGGACACGTGGACAGTGCTGCCGGGCAGGGACACTATTATATCGCTGCGGCACATTGGGTTAACTGGTGGAGGCTGGGACGAGTCTGCCCCCCCCCCGGGCTGGTTCATATACTGCCGACGCCGAGGATTGCTGGGCCTACCTCGTGTCCAGTCTCAACGGCCTTACTATGCCTTACTCCTCCTCCCACCCCTCCTCCACCCCTCCCTGAATTACCATCCGTGGGCATGGCGCCATCAGTCGGTTAGCTCGAGCCCAGCAGCAGGCCCCTAAGCGACAGCAGGCGGTGCTCTAACTGCTGAGCCTAGGCGATTAAAAGGCACACCGCCCAAGAGTTATTACAGGGCACCAGCGCAGACTGATTGGGCTTGGCACCGCTGAACCTGCAGCCAGGCATGGTGTGTGTGACAACGGCCGTAACATGTGTGCGGCTCTGCAACTCGCCGCAGACTGCACATGTGCCCAGCCTGGCCAGTGTTAAATTCTCATCATAGTTCAGAGTTTCCTCAAGACATACCCCAATCTGTTATTGCTCACGAAGGTGCGCCGCATCTGTGCGCATTCAGGAAAGTCCAGCACAGATGCTGGTCCACTCTCAGGGCAGCCGCAGCCCGCCTCCAAACTGCCCGATCACCGATGTTGGGCACATGCCCACGAGGTGCGGAATTCAACATTCAACCAGTTATCCAGAGTTAACAGCAGCCGCAGAGCGGATTGTAGACTGCCAGATGTCAACTTCCACCAGAACTGGTAGGTCAGGTCAGTCAGCTTCCTCAAGTTACAATGAGGACGTGGACGTGGATGTCTGATATCTGTCAGGTGCTGAGAACTTTGAGGAGTCAACACAGATGGTAAGTGGTGATGCCGCCATCATCAGGCCTCACCATCCGCGTGCTTGGCCTGTTGAAAAAACTCTTGGTCAGCATGAAGTCGGAAGCCTTTGCGCTCGCACAAGAGAGGGGAAGAAGATTCCCTTGTGATAGCCAAAGCACCTTAGGTTGTTTCTCAGCGCGTATCGGGGGATAATAGGGGAAGGAGGAGAGGAGGAAGAGGAGGAGAATGTTTGGCGAGACAGAAGAGGGGACCATTGCTTCAGCCTTCACTGTTCAGCGTGTGATGGGCAGAAGAAGAGGAGTTGGAGAAGGAGGAGGAAATGGAGGGGAGTGAATTCTTGCGCGTTGGGACTCTGGCGCATATGGAGATTTCTGCAAGCTGCCTATTACCGTGACCTCGACGTTCAAAGAATTTACAGCACCGATTTACTGGGATATTCACTCTCCTGGACCCACGGTGTACACGCAAAATCTTTCCAACTCTCATCCCTGGAGAGGAAAGGAGGTGAGAATGCATGGAATCCAGCAGGGCCCTGGTGCACAAGCGAAACAGTATTTCCTTCGACAGCGCTAGCGGCAGAGTGCCGTAGTTCTTGCAGGACAAGTAGCGAGGGAGAGGGAGAGTAGGCGAGCAGGCCAGCTGGTCCAGCACTGGCAAGGGTACGCTTTAAAAAGGCTTTGCCAAGTTTTATGTCACCCCAGCATGACACTGTCACCTGTCCCCAGCTCGGCAGAGTAGGGCTGATCTTACAGAAGATGGTGAGGGAGACGTAGCTGACCATACATCGTCCTAAATGTCACACAGCTCACTACAACTACTGGGTTTCCAAAGATGGACATGTGCACGAAACTGGCGTTGTACGCGGAGGTTCTTGCCTGCCCTGCCGCTAGCGTGTTGGACCAGAGGGGTTTTCTTGCCAGCTGGTTGCATCTCACCGATAAGCGTACAGCCTGTCGACTGACAGCGTTTGACAGGCTGACGCTTATCAAGATGATAAAGCCTGGATTATCCGGATTTCATTATCCAACAGGGCTGAAAGAAGCTAAACCTGAATTATGTATGCCCTCCTCCTCCCTAATTGTCCTCCTTCTCCTCCGCTTGTACACTAAGCATTTAGGAAACTGGCTATTTTTTGCCAGGGCAACTGGCTATAGCTATAGTACTCTATGTATTTAATTTTTCTTGGGGGGAAAGGGCCACCTACCCGGTCTTGTTTTAAGCAATTTTGGGAAGGCCACTACAGGCACTAAGCTATTTAATTTTCTGGCGGACACCGACCGCCTCCTGGTTGAAACTTTTTTGGGAAGCCATATTACAGGACACTCAATTTATTTAATTTTTCGGAGGACCCCTACCTGCTCTCTGTTTGAAACTTTTTTGGACTGCCACATACGGCACATCCAATTAAAGGTTCCATAGCAGCCTCCACATGTCGTCTTTTTAGCTGGGACCACACGTTGTCTCCATTGCTACCTTCACACGTCATCGCAATAAGCTGCCTCAAAAAGTCGTCCATATAAGCTGCCTCCATACATGGTCTCCTTATCACAACGAACAGTTGTTCAGGCGAATTTTGGGTTGTTTTCATGGCTTCCAATCAAACTTGTTAACTTTGTCGCAACCCTGCTGTGTAATCCACAAAATTATACTGGCAAACTTTATCATTACCAAGATTAGTCAGCGATTCATTGCCGCATCTGTTTACTTACCAGCACCCGCCATATCAAAACTTATAAGAACCTACTACACTTGATCTTATACAAAAGGTTTAGAAGTGCTGTTTGGAAGTAGCCTGCCTAGGACAGGGGCTTGGAATTGGCGAAAGCTCGCTGCCAGCGGAGCGCCAGGCTCCATCTCAAAGATCCAAACTAATAACATAGTTTAACTGCCGCACCTTTAAATATACCTACTAGTTCACTGCTCCATACATCGTCCCCTTATCAAACGAGCTTGTCAGGCGAATTTCAGGTGTTTCCCAGATACATAGGGAACGCGGCCCACTGTCGCAGCCATGCTGGAGACCTGACGTTGCAATCATAGAAGCGGCAAATGGATGCCCCAGACTGTCGCTCTTAATCATGGAACAATTCGTAAACAACAATTAAAATAGAAAACCACTATGCTATTCATATTCCTAGGTGAAATATTCAAACCGACCCGGCCTGCCTGGAAAATTATAATTTTTCAAAGTAAACGCTTCTGGCCCCCAGGCCCAGTTTGGGTGGGAGGAGCGAGAGGACGTGGCTTGGGACAGGCGATAATCTCGCATAGGCGGTGGCAGCCCAGCCTCTGATCCCAAGATTAGGCAGCCTCAGAGGCACAATGCATGCTGCCCCTGCGTGTTTCCTGTCCATTTCGCCTCCACGATCCTCCACAGCGGCCACCAATGTGTCGCATTTCAACCTCTATACCCCGACGTGGAGCACGAGAGGGATATGCAGCACATAATCCCTTATCAAAAAGAGCTGTGTCAGGGCAGAATTTTTCAGTGTTTCACCAGATACATAGTGGAACCGGCCCATCTGTCGCCGCCATTTGCTGAGACCTGAAGTTGCATCATAGCAGCGGGCAATATGAATGCACCATACTGTCGCTCTTAATCATGGAAGTCGTTCTCCATGGCGGCTTCCACATGTTGTCTCCCCTTATCAAAAGAGCTGTGTTTTTTTTGCAAGGGGGGGTTTTTTTCCCATTTTTAGGGTGTTTCACCAGTACGTTATGGAACTTGGTCACGATGTCGCCACCATGCTGTGTTATCGACTAAATATACCGTCAACCTTTTGTTACATAGGAAATCATTTCACCTCCTTGGTGATGATGAAGCCGGTCATTTTAGGCGTATGTCGGCCATGACACTCTCTAGCCTGCCGCTGCTGCCGCGCCTCTGCATGCCGTCCCTATAGTGTCAGGGTCAATTTATGGATGTTTTAGAGCTATCTAGGCCTCATTCTGTCACTCTGTATGGCCTGCTGTTGCCCATAATTTTGGCATAATGTGCGATTAAGCAGCCTCAGAGGCATCATGCATGCTGACCCTGCTGTGTCCTGTCCAATTTCCGTGGTGTTTCCATCCTTTTCTGAGGTTCCAGGTGTTTGGCCAAGCTTCTGTGCAGAGCCTTGTCCCTTGAAAAATGAATCGAGTCTCCCATTGACTTCAATGGGGCTTGTTATTCGAGACGAGCACTCGAGCATCGGGGGGGGCAAAAAAAAGGGGGTTCGTCTCGAATAACGAGTACCGAGCATTTTAGTGCTCGCTCATCTCTACTAATTACCTAAGTCTACCTAGATTATCTATTATTTATTTATTTTATCATTATTTTTTTAATGTATTATTTTGAGAGTTATAGAGTAGTTGAGACAGTAATTTTATCATACACTAATTTTGTTTACATCTATATGTGATGCTACTCAATGTATTTGCTTATTCCTTAATCATTATTGCATATTCTTGCTTTCAATCTATTCATATAATGTAAGTTCAGCTATTGATCTATTTTTGATTAATCTACATACAGGTTATTCTGCCGTTGTATTATCTGTCTATTTGGTCTGAAGAAGGTTTTTTATAACCGAAACGCGTTAACTAGGACTTTTATTTTTATCACGTTGTGTTTTATAGATTAAAGATTTTCAATACAGATTATTTCAGCTATTTATCACTATTTGTAGATACGATTTGGCCTATTAGCGCCCACGATAGCTGTCTTTCTCCTGTTTTTCCGTTTTACTCCACTGTCTACACCGGCGCTCTATTCGAGGTCCGGGTATGGAGCGTGGGAGCTGCTTAGAACCAAACCATCCAATCTTCTACTCTGCTATTGGATTCAATTAGCATCAGATTCAAGAACCCTCCCCAGAGTGGGCTACCAAACTGCACTGTAACAAGTGCCTTTCAGGTGAGCAGTACTCTCTTCTCTCACAAAACCATTGATCCCAAACAGTATTACACGAGGGTGCCGTACTCTTGGGTGTTTTTGTTCTGTTATATGGGGAGGAGCAGACACTGGCAGGAGATGATTCTCACCTTCAGTGTCTGGAATGGGGGCCTCCATAGATACAAGGGGCCTGAGCCTTGGTACCAGGCCACGCGAGGCCGACAGACAACACAAGCGGGTATCGGAAAAGGAAGCAGGACAGAACGACAAACAGCGAAAGAGAGAAGGGGAGGAAGGGCCCACCGAAGAGAAGAGGGAGCGCACGGGGAGAGGGGAACACGAGAGTCGCACACTGGCCTGACCCCAGAGAGGGACAGGCCACCAGCCTGACCCCAGGAGAGAGAGGGGACAGCGCACCAGCCTGACCCCAGGAGAGGGACAGCGCAAACCCAGCCTGACCCAGGGAGATGGATAGAGCACACCAGCCCTGACCCCAGGAGAGGGACAGCGCACACCAAGCCTGACCCCAGGAGAGGGGACAGAGCACCACACCAGCCTGACCAGGAGAGGGACAGCGCACACCAGCCTGACCCCAGGAGAGGGATAGCGCACACACCGGCCGACCCCAGGAGAGACAGCGCACACCGGCATGACCCCAGGAGAGGGAAAGCGCACACAAGCCTGACCCCAGGAGAGGGACAGCGCACACCAGCTGACCCCAGGAGAGGGAAAGCGCACACCCAGCCTGACCCCCGGAGAGGGACAGCGCACACCAGCCTGACCTCAGGAGAGGGACAGCGCACACCAGCCTGACCCCTGGAGAGGACAGCGCACACCAGCCTGACCAGGAGAGGGACAGCGCACACCAGCCCTCACCCCAGGAGAGGGATCAGCGCACACAGCCTGACCCAGGAAGGGGCCAGTGCACACCAGCCTGACCCAGGAGAGGGACAGCGCACACCAGCCTGACCCCAGGGAGGGACAGTGACACACCAGCCTGAACCAGGAGAGGGACAGTGCACACCAGCTGACCCAGGAGAGGGACAGCGAACACAGCCTGACCCAGGATTTTGCGGGATAGTGCACACCAGCCTGGACCCTGGAGAGGGAAGCGACACACCTGCCTGAGCCAGGAGAGGGACAGCGCCCACACCAGCCTGGACCCCAGGAGAGGACAGCACACACAGCCTGACCCCAGGAGAGGGACAGTGCACACCAGCTGACCCCAGGCGAAGGGAACAGTTTCAGGTGCACACCAGTCTGACCCCAGGAGAGGGACAGCGCACCCAGCTGACCCCAGGAGAGGGAACAGCGACACCAGGCCTGACCCAGGAGAGAGGGACAGAGCACACCCCCCACACCCCCAACCAGCCTGACCCCTAGGAGAGGGACCAGAGCACACCAGCATGACCCCAGGAGAGGGACAGCACACACCAGCATGACCCCAGGAGAGGGCAAGCACACCAGCCGACCCCAGGAGAGGGACAGCACACACCGCCTGACCCCAGGGCGAGGGACAGCGCACACCAAACTGACCCAGGAGAGGGACAGCTCACACCAGCCTGACCACAGGAGAGGGACAGCGCACACCAGCTTGCCCAGGAGAGGGACAGTGCACACCAGCCGACCCCAGGAGAGGGACAGCGCACACCAGCTGACCCCAGGAAGAGCGGGACAGCGCACACCAGCCTGACCCCAGGAGAGGGACAGCGCACACCAGCCTGACCCAGGAGAGGGACAGCGCACCACCAGCCTGACCCAGGAGAGGGGCAGCGCACACACCAGCTGACCCCAGGAGAGGGACAGCACCACCAGCCTGACCACAGGAGAGGGACAGCGCACACCCGGCTGACCCCAGGAGAGGGACAGACACACAGCCTGACCCCAGGAGAGGGGACACGCACACCAAGCCAGACCCCAGTGAGAGGGACAGTGCACACAGCTGACCCCATGAGAGGGACAGTGCACACCGCCTGCCCCAGGGAGGACAGCGCACACCAGTCTGCCCAGGAGAGGACAGCACACCACAAGCCCTGACCCAGGAGATGGGGACAGTGCACACCAGCCTGACCCAGGAAAGAGGGACAGCGCACACCAGCATGACCCCAGGAGGGGACAGCGCACACCCAGCCCTGACCCCAGGAGGGAGATGGACAGCGCACACCAAGCCTGACCCAGAGGAGGGACAGCGCCACACCAGCCTGACCCCAAGGGAGAGGGACAGCGCCACCACCAGCATGACCCAGGAGAGGGACAGAGCACACCAGCCTGACCCAGGAGAGGGACAGACACACCAGCCTGACCCAGGAGAGGGACAGCGCACCAAGCCTGACCCCAGGAGAGGGACTCAGTGCGCACCAGCCTTTACCCCAGGAGAGGGGGACACGACAGCGCACAACAGCCTGACCCCAGGAGGAGTAGGGAGGGGACAGCACAAACCAGCTGACCCCAAGGAGAGGACAGCGACACCCAGCCTGACCAGGAGAGGGACAGTGCCACAGCCGACACAGGAGAGGGGACAGGCCACACCAGCCTGACCCCAGGAGAGGGACAGTGCACACAGCCTGATTCCCAGGAGAGGGACAGAGCACACCAGCTGACCCCAGGAGAGAGCGAACCAGCTTGAGGTCGCCTCTTAAAAGAGGGAGATATCCTGAGTTGATCAGTCAGTATATATAACCACTGGTCCTGTAGGAGGGGAGGACATTATGAGGTAAGCAACGGGGAGGAGTGAGAACACATCTTTAAGGCACAGATCACCAACCCTAATAAAGTACAATAGTACCCAAAACGTTACCCTTTACATCTCATAACGGTCAGCACCCAGTCTAGGGGTACTTCCTTAAACAGTCAGGTGTAACCCCACAGATATGAGGATTCATCAGAGGCCACAGTGAAATATTAGAACAGTAGTGAAGAGAACGCCTGCCACAAAGCGTACCCTATAGTTACCCTATCTGTCAGCTCAGTGCTTGTGGGATTCTGGCATTCGCGCCACATATGTGCGCATGCACCAGGAAAAAGGCTCAGGCCCCCTGTCATGAGGTCCGGACGGAAGTGGTAACTTCCAAGTCACCTATTGGTTCGGACCTCGGAACACGCCTCTACTCGGTGACACCTATGGGGAGTATAGAGAAGGGGAGGGAGATCCGATGGATCCTCATGCTTAACTCTACTGTCACTGCAGCAGACTCATAAAATATAACATTCCACTGTACCTGCCCAATGCTAGACAGCCATTTTATTAAAATCTCCCCAGATGGCAGGAGGTTTAGGTATATTGGTAATCGCAGGACATTGATATCAATTGGAGTATAATGTTAAAACGGATCAAAATTGGTACACACATGTGATATTCAAACAACTATCCTTTACTAGGGCAGTGAGGGAGCTAAACTATGGCACTGGTGACAGACGGGTGGCACTCAAGAAGCCCTTTCTGTGGGCACTCAGGCCATCACCAGAGATGACTCCAGGGATCTTCCTGCAGTAACAGGACCAGCCAGGACTTGCTGTGCACCCAGAGCGATTATAAAGTGACAGCTGTACCTGGGACTATTTCTGCTTTATTGGTTTGTCCTCATGGGCATGGTATCAATGAAAACTGTGACAGAGAAAAGGAAGTTAAATCACAAATTAAATCTGTGTGCGCACTTCGATAAAGAAGCGGGGTCTGTTGTAGTTGGGCACTCTGCTATAAAAAGGTTTGCCATCACTGTAATGGGTGATGGGCTACTGAAAGGCCAGTAGCAACGGGGTTTATATTTAGAAATGGATGATAATACAAATAATGTTCAAGAAACGAGCCAAAGCTTAGATCATTTAGAACCTCAGGGGTGGGGACTGTCTTTCCTGAAGGCGAAAAATCCACTGGCTTCACATTGGAGGAATAGTTTGGTCCAGTCACACCTCTGGGGCCTGCGTGATATTTTTGTAATGCCATGGAAATTTATGGCGTCAGTCGGCCACTATGTTGCTGAACGAGATGGCTGGCCAGAGGAGGGGTGTCTCATGGTGGCACACCCCCCAAAAGATCCCCAGCCAGATGGGCACCTATCCTCCTGTGACAACTCCTGTGTGTTTTTACCCACATACTACGAGGCCGGCAGGTACATATGGCCCTGTAAACAAACCACGGATTTGCAATGTATGAATGATTTATTTGGGCAAGGAGTGGCGTCCTCGTGGATTTTTGTGATATGCACATGTTTATCACATATGTGAGAGAATGAAATAAAAGTTTTAAAAGTTGAACTGTCTACAATACGTTTGGATATGTATTCTATATACAGTGAGTGGAGGAGACTGGGACAGGAGTGAAAATATTGACGGTTTCTGGTCTGAATGTGTGACTTTCCTGAAAGTGATCCCTTGTGTTTTGGTGCACAAAAAGGAGGAAACGGCAGGGATAGTCTTTTCGTTTTTGAGCTCCGGTTACAAAAGAATGTTATTACTGGATTTATTGAATAGTGGATGTTGCTGGATCCATCTAGGGACCATTAAGGACAGCTCATAGAGGGGAAGGTTGCCAAGCACCATGCAATTTTTGTGTGTTTTACCCTAAAATCTGCCTGACACGCTGTTTGATAAGGGACCATTGTATGGAGGCAGTGAACTATAGAGATTAAGGTGTGCTGCAGTTAAAAAACTATGTTAGTGGAATCTTGGGATGGAGCTGGCAGCTCCGCGGCCAGGCGAGCTTCGCCTGTCCAAGCAGCTTTCCTCTCGGTCCTCCCCACCCCAAAGGGCCTGGGGGCCCGAAGCGTGTACTGAAAAAATTATAATTTCAAAGCAGCGGGGGCTACAAACAGCACTTCTAGAACTTAGAATATAAGAGCAAGTGTTAGTACTGTTCTTATAGTAATTGGCCATGGGTTATGGCGGGGGAGGGGCAAGTAAAACAGATGCGCAAGTAGCGATGAATAAATCGGTCATGATAAAAGTTGGCGGTTTTTTGTGGATAAACACAGCAGGTGTGCGACAAAGTTAGCAAGTTTGATGTGGAAGCCTGTTAAAACAACCAAAAATTTTGCCAGACACAGCTCGTTTGCTAAGGGGACGATGTATGGAGGAAGCAATGTGGAGGATTTTGGAGGAAGCTATGGAGACGACGTTGTGGAGGGAGCAATGGAGACACACCTTGTGGGAGGCAGCAATGGAGGCACATGGGGGGTCATACTAAAGGACCGATTCCGGTTTTCCGATGGGTTATACGAATATTTGCGCCGATTTTCCTGAATTGCCCCGGGATTTGGGCACACGATTGGATTGTGCCGCATCGCTGCCAGGAATGCATGCGACGGAAATTGGGGGTGGCATGGCCTTAAAAAAACCAGGACGGATTCGGAAAATAACTTGCATTAAAAATAAAAAAAGTGTCGCTTGGACACGCGCTTGACTTGACCCAGGATAGGGATCGTGAAACTCCAGTGTATCCGCGGACTAAGTGCAGAGCGACACCATAGTGGACATCAGGGGAACTGCCTTAGGAATCCCAGCGGACCCGAATCCTCAGCA
Source organism: Engystomops pustulosus (assembly GCA_019512145.1). Lineage (NCBI taxonomy): Eukaryota > Metazoa > Chordata > Amphibia > Anura > Leptodactylidae > Engystomops > Engystomops pustulosus. Next base: position 103,674 of record WNYA01000636.1, read on the forward strand.
GAGAACGCACTGCTGGATCGCGATAGAACGGGTAAAGAAATCTGCCCAAGTGTGGAGGCAGTCATAAAGAGATGTGTGGCTGCATAAAGACGACGTGTGGAGGCGGACTATGGAGACATTTAAAATTGGATAGGCCTGTATGTGACAGTCCAAAAAGTTTTCAAAAACCAAAGGTGGCCCTCATAGTAGAAAAAAATTAAATAATAGAGACTATAGCTAGAGCCAGTTGGCCCTGGCAAACAATAAGCCCAGTTCCTCTGCTTTAGTGTACAAAGAGAGGAGAAGGAGGAAAATGAGGAGGGAGGAGTCATTACATATCAGGTTTTGAGTTCTTTAACTGTGGAGAATGAAAATACGGAGAAATCCAGGCTTTATCATCTTGATAAGCGCCAGCCTGTCAGTTGCTGTCAGTTTCGACAGGCGTTTTGTACGCTTCATCGGTGATGAGCCACAGCGCACTGATAAACCCGCTGGACCCCCACGCTAGCAGCAGGAAGGCAAGAACCTCCAAGGCGTACAGCGCCGTTGGCCAGAGGTCCTAGCTTTGAAACCCAGTAGGTTGTAGGAAGTGTTGTGATTTCATTAGGACGATGTATGGGTCAAGCTACGTTAATCCCTCACCATCTTTCTGTAAAGATAGCCCTACTCTGCCGAGACTGGGATCAGGTGACAGTGTTCTTGACTGGGGGTGACATAAAACTGGCAAAGGCCTTGTAAAGCGTACCCTGCAGTGCTGGACAAGCTGCCTGCTGGCCTACTCTCCCCGCTACTTGTTCCCGCAGAAGTACGCCCTCTGCCGCATAGCGCTGGTAAGAAGAGGAAATTAAGTTTCAGCTTGTGCACCAGGGCCTGCTGGTATGTATGCATTCCACAATCCTTTCCTCTCCAGGGATGAGAGTGGAAAGATTTGCCTGTACCGTGGGTCCAGGAGAGTGATACCCATAGTAATCGGTTTTGGAATAAATTCTTTGAACGCACACGAGGGTCACGGGATAGGCAGCCTAGCATGAAATCTGCCCATAGCGCCAGAGTACCAACGCGTAAGAATTCACTCCCCTCACGGCCTGAACTGTCAGGTCCCTCCTCCTCCAAACTCCTCCAACTCCTCTTCTTCTGCCCATACACGTGGCTGAACAGTGAAAGGACTGAACAATGGTCCCCTTCTTTGTCGCGCCAACATCGCCTCGGGAGGGCTGTAGTGACATCTTCTACAGATACAGCTCATGAGGGGTTAATTACAGCAGCTTCCTGACTAAGGGGGAACTGCAGTAAAAGCTTCCACAGATGCAGCATGTGAGGGGTTAAACTCAGCAGCCCCCTGACTATGGGGTGGGAGGGGGGAGCTGCAGTGGCCTCTGCCACAGACACAACTACTGGGGACAGTAAGGACCCCCATAAACCGCCTGAGAAGGTGCAGGGGCGTCCTCTGAGGACTGAGCACAAAAAAAGCCCAGGACTGAAGCAGGAGGAATGGAATAGTGAGTCCCACTACTCAGCATACCCCTACTCCATAATAAGCAGCCAGTTACGGACATTAGACAATGTGTCCATGTTAGTAGGCCACCATGGAGCCAAACAGAATTATCATGCTTATAATGTCGCATATTATCTGCTATAAGACACGATAGCGTTTCCCACACAACAACTCTTAACTTTCTCCTATACCCGCTATATAGAAAGGGTTGGTCTCACCGTTCGATGAATAGGGAGGCGGAGGCAGACTCGCTAAGGATGGGCCTCGCTGGGGTGCAGCAGTACGGACACCAAATCTTCTGCGCTTCCAGATTGCACTGCCAAAGGTCCTAATCATACCCTTGATAATTCTAAACTAATGTCCTCACATCCCTAAGAGCTCCCCGTCCTGACACAGGCAGTCCCAGCGTATCTCCATGTTACTCACCCTATCCTAGATCTATAGCCCAAACCACGTCTCCTCCAAGACTGGAGGATATGCAACAGAACACCTTAGTAACCACCTGTAAGGGCACTTACAACTGATTACCCATTATCAATTATCAAGTGAACTCTAATTGATTAAATCAGTAACTTCAAAAATATGACAGCACATCTGTAGGTGAAAAATTAGGTCACAGATTTATTTAATTTATATTTCTATATTTAACCCGTAATATCCCAAAAACTCAGGCACCACTGAACGAATAGAATCACAATCTTTGACTGGACTCCCAGCTAGCACAAGTCGGCCACCGATGCAACCACCCTGCTCGAATCTTCCAACATTCGCCACCAGCAGATCCGTTGTACCCCTACATGGATTCTGCGCCCCCACCTAACAAGAAGAAGTGCTACTTCAACATACCCATACGAGGCACAACCACCCCAAGAGGAATACTATATAGTCCCACCTAATAAGGTAACACTGTTCGACACAGTATTGCATCAGTCCCAAACATTGCCTGTGCCGTATAGATACCACCCTTACAGGCATGAAAGGACCATGCCGAGAGTTAACCGTCTGCCCGGTCCGCTCCACAGCAATTAGAATTACAGAAGATTGCAGACTGCCAAGTTGTCTCATTAAGCGTCAAAATTCAGCTAATCCTTGGGAGGACCTGATCTCTGTTAAGCCCAGGATACCCCTCCAACATACATCCGCCTGTTTAAACCCAAAAAGTCAAAAATATGTTGTACAAAATTACACCAAAGCCAAATGGTGTCTTGGGGCGAGCATAACCGAGAAACTAATACAATAAGAGGATAAAAGCAATCCTCAATAAATCAGCAACAAGATGAGCAAAGCAGGTACTTAGACCTTCCAAAAACTCATAACCTCTGAACCTGGGAGCTCTGAAACCCCTGCAGCTGCGCCCAATATGGAATGTGCCAACATAAAGAGAGCTAATCTCTATTAGTCCCACAGTGGGGGGAAATTCCCACATCCAAGATTCACATCTCACTGGTCCATCCCAAGACCCCAACATATGTATAAATATCCACTGAAATTGAATATGGGAAAGTGATGGGGGGAGGGGGCGATTAATGAACTAAAAAGGGGACCCAAACCGAGTGTAAAGATAAAGTCACTGTCAAACTGGGCCAGAGACAGCCCCAACCCTGACGAGTATCTGGCAAATATTACACCTGAGAACACCTTAGCATACCGATATACAAACACTTGGGCCTAAGTGAATAGCTCATCAATAAACAGATGGGTGGGATGACTGAAGGAGCACAAGATCCCTGATACAGATGGTTCCAAAACTCATATTAATAGTATCCATATCCATAGGAGATAGGCCCAGAAAAGACCGCAAGTCATAAGTCAACTTTAAGAATTCAAAATTATGTTATTATTCCCCATTATACCATGTGATATTTTTGTCTCCAGAAAGTCATCAGGGCCTCTCCAGCACATGTACCTAAGCCGCCATAACAACCTCATGGCGGCAGGAGATGTTCCATAGTCTGTGGGTTGGATAAAGGATAAGCAAAACAAGGTCTTGTATTCCAAGGAGAAAACGTACTGGGTGTTAGCACCTAACCAGGTCACATGGTGGAACCAAGTAATAGTCCATAGCCCGCTAAGTTAGATGCCACGAGAGGGAGTAAAACCTGGGACGAACTCAAAACTGGAAAATTGCAGCAAAAGTATAAAAACACTCATACATGTCGGGCCCATTAGGTGGAAGTTCAACTCCAAAACGCAAAGAAGAAGCAGTTATGCAACCGGGAACGACGGAACGGGAAGAAGACGGATCAAAACAAGTCAATAAACAAACGCCCCAAATTGGCAGCACAAAATCTGCTTCTTTTCTTTTCAAAGGACACGGGATGGCCTCTTGCAAACAAACCTGAAATACAACCACCACCACTATTAAAACACAGTGAAATAAGGAAACAAAAACAAAAAATTGAACACAAGTTAAGCCGCTTAGAAAGGGATAACCCCAACCCCAGGGTTAGCCGCTCACTACCATAGTTTCATCTGCAGGTGCTACCGTAGAAGGATTAATAGGAAGCGGGGCCAAGGCATACAATAACAGTGGCGCCCCCCACAGGAGAGGGGCATTAGAGCTTGATACTACAGAGGCAAGAAGAAAAGAACGTCCTTATTGCCAGAAAAAATCAGCTCGGGTCATAACAAGACCTGTACATGGTGTCGTATTCACCACTGCAGAACGGACACCTGGGTCTTGCATGAAGAATAAATTGCCTCCCGAATTGAACAGCCCAGAATAACACTTGGGTGTTTCCCACCCATTCAGTAGCAGAACAGAGAAAGAACGCTTTGGCGGTATTTTATGATAATATCAGCCTTAGGTTAGGGACTCTTGGGTCCGGTTGTTGTAGAATTAACCTGTTTCAGTATCTGTGGGAGCAGTTCTGACCAAGGACCGATGTAAGCAGTGCCCCATATCCTCTGCCCATCTTCATATTTATGGGCTCCATGCGGGCCTGACAGTACATTGGACAGAGTCTTCTATGGTCCACTGCGTGGCACAGTGCGGAGCTGCCACGCCTTGATATATTACCAGAGCAGAGGAAAACCCGGTTTGTACTAAGAGCCATTCAGAGAGGAGACTATCTGTCTCACAATGGAAATCGCTCCCACACCGCAGGACCTCCACATTAAGCTCAGCAGTTGGTGAGGATAGGGAGGATCCACGGGAAATTGAAGCTGCGAACTGAAAGTAAAGGCGGAACCAAATGGCACCACGATCACAGGGATGAGTTACAACCGTGCATCGGCCCCGATTATCCGCACACGGCTTCACATACCCAGTCATTCGCCTCCTTGACAACAAACTGGAACATCTGCACAGAATAACATCGGGATTACCGCCCCAACCTGGTCCGCCCGCCTGCGAGGTTGATATAGACTCCGCAGGAGATGCCAGGAGGGAGCCAGCTACATCTCCACGGGTGGAGAAGGGGATATGAGCATGAGATCTGTGCCATGGGAAACAAATGGGGGTGCTAAATACTTGACGTTACGTGGCACCACAAGCACCTGAAATACAGGGGAGCGCAACCCCACAGACTAACAGACCGACGAGGCTGACAAAGACGTGAGGGGTTAATTACAGCAGCCCCCGACTGGGGAGGCACACTTGTAGTGACATCTTTACAGATCAGATAATGAGGGGTTAATTAAAGCGCTTCATGACTAAGGGGGAACTGCAAGTAAAAAGCTTCCACAGATGCCCAGCATGTGAAGGGTTAACATCAGCAGCCCCCTGAATGGGGTGCGGAGGGGGGGCTGGAAGTGGCCTCTAGCCACAGACACAACTACTGGGCACAGTAAGGACCCCCATATAAACCGCTGAGGAAGGTGCCAGGGGGCGTCCTGAGGAACTGAGCACACCTAGTATGAGCTCCCATTAATTACTGTGGGAACCACAGGAGAGATGATGGGAGTGGTTAGTGAAGGAGAGATGCAGCTGCAGACTCTGAGCCGGGACACGGAGATGCACATGTGGTTAGTGAGGAGCAGAGACTAGAGCAGGTTACTCTACAGTTGTCTCTGCATCCAGCTAGCATGTATGTGGTTACATGAGGAGAAAGAAGAGAGCTACTGCAGGGTCTCCTCACCTCATGACTGGGGGTGGGGGAGGGTCTGGCCGGGCTGAGGTAGGCAGGAGCAGGGAGAGTACATAGCCTCCTGCCTGGGGATGGGATGGTGGAGTAAAAAACGGAAAAAACAGGAGAAAGAAGCTATCGCGGGGAGCCTAATAGGCAAAATCTGTATATACAATATGGATAAATTGATCTGTATTGAAAAAATAAAAGTCTAGGTAACGGGTTTCGGTGATAAAAACCTTGCCTTCCAGACCAAATAGACAGAGAATACAACAGTGCGCAGATAACAGGTATGTAGATAGATAAAAATAGATAATTTTACAATAGCTGAAAATTACATTATATGAATAGATGAAGCAAGAATAATGCAAGATGAATAAGGGAAAGCAAATACATTGAAAACAAATATTGTCTGATTAAAAATTACTGTCTCAACAATCTATAACTCTCAAAATAATACATTTAAAAAAATAATGAAGAAAATAAATAAATAATAGATAAACTAGGAGATTAGGTAATTAGGGATGTAATGAAGAGTAAATCTAAGCACAAAAAGGAATGACGTGGATCGCTACTAGAGATGACGCGAACATACTCGTCCGAGGTGATGCTGGTTGGAGCATTAGCGTACTCGAAACTGCTCGTTGCTCGGCCGAATACTTCGGCCGGCTCGAGAAAAATGAATCTCCCGCCGTTTTTGCTTTTGGCGGCCAGACAACAGAGCCAATCACAGCCAGGAAGCCTCTGCAACTCCACCCAGCATGACGTGGTTACCTTTACATACGTGGAGAGCAAGTGGTTGGCTGGCCCAGATCAGGTGGACCATGGGATAGACTTGCCGCTGCTCCGCGCACTGACTCGGATTATTCTGTGTCTGGATGCCGTAGGGCGAGAGCTGCTGACTGGTACAGGGGCAGAGCAATTAGGGTGTTCTATTAGAATTAGTGTTAGGCAGGAGTGGTCTCACAAGAACCCAATCACAGCCCCTTCTTAGGGATACACTAGTGGATAATTTATTACTTTTTGTTTGCTTGTGGCTGGGGCGCTTGCTGGCACTAGTTAGTGCAGTAGTACAAATTGTGAGGAAGTTAGCAGGGGGACGTGCTACGTTGGTTTAGCTCTTAGTGACCAACAATCCACCTTCAAACACCAAAGTGGGACAATGTATAGGGGGTTGATAGAAATTATGGCAGAATGGGTGTCATACCGAAACTGGGAGGTAGGTGCATCGTCTTACCTGGGCCGCGGAACAGCAAAGGGACTAGGTCCTGTGAACGTGGGAGTGTGAATATAAGCCGGTTTTCGCCGACTAGAAGGGCACGAGTATTTTGGAGGCCCGTTGACTGTTTGTTAGAGTCTGTACTATCTTGTGTCGCCTGGTGTTTTACGTATCATGTAATTGGGGCTTCGCGCTTTGGTACGTTTCTGGTGGCTCATACTCATATTGGGAGGGGGGCGGGGAAAAATGCGAGTAATGGGGCAGTTGGTGTGATTTCTGACTATGGCTGTGGTTGTATTGGCGAATTTAGGTATTCGTTGGTTGGGCCTATACAACCCGAAGTCACGTGGTTAGTCTATAAGAAGCGCTGTTTGTCGCTACAGCACCCACGTTTCTAGTATGCGGCCTGGTTGCATTAAGCTTTCTTTTGGAGTCTTTGTTGTGTAGTTTTCTGCTCAACCCTGTTAATAGTGGCTTCTATAGGAAGCTATTGTTTTTAGCATTTGCTTGCGTCTGAGGATGTTGGGGAGCCTGCTTCTGACTGGGTGGCTTGTAGTAAGTCATTCGTTCTTAGTCGTTTTGCTGGCGGGGTGCTGAGATGAATTTTCTCCTATTGCTTGTTTTAATTCAATATCCCTTTTTTTGGGGGAATGCCGAGTGATCTTATCTGACAGAACAAGGCCACGTGTGGATAGCGAGGTTTTCCTAGGGGTCCCTGGCTCTCTGACTTGTCTTCAATTTCTGAGGCTGATTCGGACCTTTTATGGGGGGGGGGGCATGATTGAATAAGCGGATATTCAGTCTAGGCATGGCCGGCCTGCGGAGGAGAAGCGTGTGCCCCTAAATTAGATCTCGGTGTTTTTTGATTAAGGATTCATGGACGGGTCGTCGTGTATAGGCTAAAGGCCGCCCTGCGGTGGGCTTACTATTATGGGAGCGTTTGCTAATTCATTACGCGGAAGTAGGTGCTGGTGGAAGAGCAGCTAGGAAATTCATGGGCGGATCCGCTTGTAAATCGATGCTGATTTTTGGGACGGAGGCGCCGGCGGAGGCATCAACCTTGGAATACCAGAGGAGGGTTCAAAGTTAGTGGGAAGTCTGATCACGACGGGTGCATGATTTCCTGAGCGTGTGAGGAATGAGGCGATCCTGTAGGGTCACACGAAACTTGACTACAATTTACTCCCGTGCCGAAAGGCCGATCGCGGTGGCTATAAAAGGGACATGGTGCTTTGCCATGGGGAGGAGCATGTTCACGATTTGATGCGGCCACTTACTCCAATGATAAATGGTGTAGGCGGAGATATTGTAGGTCTGTGATTTTTTACTTTTTTTTGGATACATTTATTTTCTTGGATAGCTCAACCATTTGCACACAAAAGGCGTGTGAATTTCATGTGGGGCTACAAAATAGACCATAGGAGAACCCAAAACGGTTACTTGGCAACATAGCGTGTTTATATTTTCCTTTTTGGTTTGCTTGGGTGGGCTTGCTGGCATTAGTAGATTGGAGCTAGTACCATATTGTGAGGAATTTGATGGGAGACCTCGGCAACGTGTGTGGTTAGTCGATTAGTGACCACACAAATCCACTCAAACACCAAGTGGGAACAATTTATTAGGGACGGTTTGATGTGAATTAGCCAGAGTTGCTGATTCGTTTTTTTTTTACCTTATTTATTTTATAGCTCAAAGCATCAGGCACAGAAACAAAATCCAGTGTGTGCTGTCAGTGTGGCTTAGAAAACTACGCATTAGCAAAGAGGATAGCATCGTTTGTTTAAAAAAAAAAAAAACAAAAAAAAAAATTAAAGTTATACACACATTTACATTTCTGGGAAAATGTTTAACCCGACAGAGGCTAACTGGCGTAGGGAGAGGGGTGGAACGGTGGGGTCCACCTACTGCACGGGAGGTCAAGAAGGCCGGGTACCTGGGTGGGTTGAGACACCACTGCTGATGTGGGGAGCAGGGGAACGCCGCAAGAGCTACACTCCCTAGGTTCATCAGCTCTCTTCAAGTTACTGGGGTCTGTGGTAGGCAAGAACGTTGAGGCCAGAACAGATGCGAAGAAGGTGATGCGTGGATGCGGGGACAATGTTCTAGCCATTCGGTCCACAGTCCGTCGTCCACGCAGTCCACCCATGTCACCGAATATCCAGCACTCCCCAGCTCTCCCACCTCAGCTCCTTCCCCGTCTGACGCCCTGCCACCAAATTTGGCATTGAACCGGCATTGCTTGAGGAACAGTTTCGGGACCCTTGTCCACAGTAACAAACACACTGGAGTCCGGTTGCTGTGAGCAATTATTACAGAGCACAAGCCAGGTTTTCCACCAGCCAGTCGTGCGATTGCTGATGACATTATGCGTAGTGGATAAGTAGAAGTGTGTAGGTAAAGAGGTGTCGGACGATGAGGAGGACACGGGTTGTCAGAATGTGTGCTAGTTGTTTCAGGGCATGAAGTCCGAGGGGGGGAAGTGGGAGCAGACTGAGGGATCGGAGGATGAGAGGTGACAGACCCAAGCTGGGTATTGACCCAACTCCCTCACTATGGGGTGGGGGTGAAAACACAGTGCTTCTGAGACGAGGCGATGCCTATAGCAGAATAGAGTTGAAGAGGCAGTGGTTGGGCGGGCCCGACGAGAGGCAGGGCCTGAGCTGGGGCATTCGAGCCAAAGTTGCCCGTAGTCAAGCTCCGGGCGAGGTAGATTTTCCGACAGTCTGTGAGGTTCTTTAAAGAAACACCGGAGGAACGACGGGATCTGGTTGTGCAATCTGGCCATACAGGGATCAGAAGGGCGTTTCACCAATAATAGCTTAAAACTACCACCCAGTATGCAGCAGGCCATATGAATGCCTAAACCACCCATAATCAATAGGCCACCAAAGCCGTTCACCACGGCCGGGCACACCACTGCTCCGTCCCCTGTGCATCTGCATAGTCAGCCCCCTGCCCAGGTACCCCCGGCCCAACCACCTAAATGCACAAAAACCCCATCGTCGCCTCCACGATCCTCCACAGCATCCACCAGCGTTCAGCTCTCCATACCCCAGACGCTGGAGCGGAAACGCAAATATAGTGCAACCCACCCGCACGCCCAAGCCCTTAATGTGCACATCTCCAGATTGCTTAGCCTGGAGATGCTGCCCTATAGGCTAGTAGAGACCGAGGCCTTTCGCAACCTCATGGCGGCGGCCGCCCCTCGGTATTCGGTCCCCAGCCGCCACTACTTTTCCCGATGTGCCGTCCCAGCCCTGCACCAGCACGTGTCAGACAACATCATCCGTGCCCTGACGAACGCCGTTTCTGACAAGGTCCACCTGACCACGGACACGTGGACGAGTGCTGCCGGGCAGGGCCACTATATATCGCTGACGGCACATTGGGTTAACTTGGTGGAGGCTGGGACCGAGTCTGACCCTGCGGCTGGTCATATACTGCCGACGCCGAGGATTGCGGGGCCTACCTCGGTCCAGGTGTTTCAGGCCTACTATGCCTCCTCCTCCTCCCACCCCTCCTCCACCTCCTCCTCCGAACTACCATCCGTGGGCACGGCGCCATCAGTCGGTAGCTCTAGGCACAGCAGCAGTGCCGTCGCTAAGCGACAGCAGGCGGTGCTCAAACTGCTGAGCCTAGGCGACAAAAGGCACACCGCCCAAGAGCTATTACAGGGCATCACGGCGCAGACTGATCTGTGGCTGGCACCGCTGAACCTCAAGCCGGGAATGGTTGTGTGTGACAACGGCCGTAACCTGGTGGCGGCTCTGCAACTCGGCAGACTGACACATGTGCCATGCCTGGCCCATGTGTTAAATCTCATAGTTCAGCGTTTCCTCAAGACATACCCCAATCTGTCTGATTTGCTCACGAAGGTGCGCCGCATCTGTGCGCATTTCAGGAAGTCCAGCCCAGATGCTGCCACTCTCAGGGCAGCGCAGCGCCGCCTCCAACTGCCCGCTCACCGACTGTTGTGCGACGTGCCCACGAGGTGGAATTCAACACTGACCATGTTATCCAGAGTTTACCAGCAGCGCAGAGCGATTGTAGACTGCCAGATGTCAACTTCCACCAGAACTGGTAGTCAGGTCAGTCAGCTTCCTCAAGTCTACAATGAGGAGTGGACGTGGATGTCTGATATCTGTCAGGTGCTGAGTAACTTTGAGGAGTCAACACAGATGGTCAGTGGCGATGCCGCCATCATCAGCCTCACCATCCCGCTGCTTGGCCTGTTGAAAAACTCTCTGATCAGCATGAAGTCGGAAGCTTTGCGCTCGTCACAAGAGACGGGGGAAGAAGATTCCCTTGTTGATAGCCAAAGCACCCTTAGGTCTGTTTCTCAGCGCATATCGGAGGAGGTGGAGGTGGAGGAGGATGAGGAGGAAGAGGAGGAGAATGTTGGCGAGACACAAGAGGGGACCATTGTTGAGTCCTTCACTGTTCAGCGTGTATGGGCAGAAGAAGAGGAGTTGGAGGAGTTGGAGGAGGAGGAAATGGACAGTCAGGCCAGTGAGGGGAGTGAATTCTTACGCGTTGGTACTCTGGCGCATATGGCAGATTTCATGCTAGGCTGCCTATCCCGTGACCCTCGCGTTCAAAGAATTTATTCCAGCACCGATTACTGGGTGTTCACTCTCCTGGACCCACGGTACAAGCAAAATCTTTCCACTCTCATCCCTGCAGAGGAAAGGAGTGTGAGAATGCATGAATACCAGCAGGCCCTGGTGCACAAGCTGAAACAGTATTTCCCTTCTGACAGCGCTAGCGGCAGAGTGCGTAGTTCTGCGGGACAAGTAGCGAGGGAGAGTAGGCGAGCAGGCAGCTTGTCCAGCACTGGCAAGGGTACGCTTTACAAGGCTTTTGCCAGCTTTATGTCACCCCAGCAAGACACTGTCACCTGTCCCCAGTCTCGGCAGAGTAGGGCTGATCTTTACAGAAAGATGGTGAGGGAGTACGTAGCTGACCATACCATCGTCCTAAATGATCACACAGCTCCCTACAACTACTGGGTTTCAAAGCTGGACATGTGGCACGAACTGGCGCTGTACGCCTTGGAGGTTCTTGCCTGCCCTGCCGCTAGCGTCTTGTCCGAGCGGGTTTTCAGTGCAGCTGGTGGCATCATCACCGATAAGCGTACACGCCTGTCGACTGACAGCGCTGACAGGCTGACGCTTATTAAGATGAATAAAGCCTGGATTTCTCATAATTTCCAATCTCCACCAGGTGAAGGAAGCTCAACCTGAATAATTGATCCACTCCTCCTCCTCCTCATTTTCCTCCTTCTCCTCCTCTTTGTACAGTAAAGCAGAGGAAAATGGCTATTTTTTGACAGGGCCCACTGGCTCTTGCTATAGTACTTCATGCATTTAATTTTTCTGGAGGGCCACCTACCCGGTCCTCTGTTTTAAACAATTTTTGGGAGTGCCACATACAGGCACTCAATCTATTCAATTTTTCTGGAGGGCCACCTACCTGCTCCTCTGGTTTGAAAACTTTTTTGGACTGCCACATACAGGCACTCAATCTATTTAATTTTTCTGGAGGACCACCTACCTGCTCCTCTGGTTTGAAAACTTTTTTGGACTGCCACATACAGGCACTATCCAAATTAAATTGTCTCCATAGCAGCCTCCACACGTCTTCTTTTTAGCTGCCTTTACACGTTGTCTCCATTGCTAGTTCCACACGTCATCGCCATAGCTGCCTTCAAAAGTCGTCCATATAGCTGCCTCCATACATGGTCCCCTTATCAAACGAGCTGTGTCAGGCAGAATTTTGGGTTGTTTTCATGGCTTCCACATCAAACTTGTTAACTTTGTCGCCACCCTGCTGTGTAATACACAAAATATACTGGCAAACTTTTATCATTTAACAATATTATTCCAGCGTTTCTTGCGCATCTGTTTACATTCCCCTCACTCATCATAACCCAAACTTATAAGAACATTACTACACTTGATCTTATACAAAAGGTTCTTAGAGGTGCTGTTTGGGGAGGAGCCGAGAGACAGGGGCTTGGATTGGCGAAAGCTCGCCTGGCAGCGGAGCGCCAGCTCCATCCCAAGATCCAACTTACATAGTTTTAACTGCAGCACCTTTAATCTACTACCAGTTCACTGCCTCCATACATGGTCCCCTTATCAAACGAGCTGTGCCAGGCAGAATTTTCAGGTGCTTCACCAGATACATAGTGGAACTCGGCCCATCTGTCGCCGCCATGCTGGAGACCTGAAGTTGCAATCATAGCAGCGCAATATGGATGCCCCATACTGTCGCTCTTAATCATGGAACCATTTCCGAAAAAACTATTAAAAATAGAACCACTATGCTATTCCATTATTCCTAGGTGAAATATTCAAACGACCCCACCTGCTTTGAAAATTATATTTTTTTTTAAGTAAACGTTTTTTAAGTAAACGCTTCTGGCTCCCAGGCCCATTTTGGGTGGGGAGGAGCCGAGAGACAGGGGCTTGGACAGACGAAAGCTCGCCTGGCAGCGGACCGCCAGCTCCAAGATTAGGCAGCCTCAGAGGCATCCATGCATGCTTCCCCTGCTGTTTCCTGTCCATTTTGCCTCCACGATCCTCTACAGCGTCCACCAATGTCTCCATGCGCAACTTTCAACTCTCTATACCCCAGAAGCTGGAGCACGAGAGGATATACAGCACATCATCCTCTTATGAAACGAGCTGTGTCAGGAAGAATTTTCAGGTGTTTCACCAGATACATAGTAGAACTCGGCCCATCTGTCGCGACAGGCTGGAGACCTGAAGTTGCAATCATAGCAGCGCAATATGAATGCCCCATACTGTCGCTCTTAATCATGGAAGTCGTCTCCATGGCTGCTTCCACATGTTGTCCCCTTATCAAAAGAGCTGTGTCAGGCTCATTTTTCGGGTGTTTCACCAGATACGCTATGGAACTTGGTCACTATGTTGCCACCATGCTGTGTTATCGACTAAATATACCGTCAACCTTTTGTTCACAAAGGAAATCATTTCAGCGCTTCTTGCTCACCTCCTGTGGTGATACCTAAGTCCATTTAGGGTATGTCGCCATGACACTCTATAGCCTGCCGCTGCCTCTGCATGCCATCCCCTATAGTGTCAGGGTCAATAATTGCATGTTTTAGATGCTATCTAGCCTCATTCGGTCACTCTGTCATGGCCATGCTGTTGCCCATAATTTTGGCATAATGGTGCGATTAAGCAGCCTCAGAGGCATCCATGCATGCTGCCCCTGCTGTTTCCTGTCCATTTCCGTGGTGTTTCCATCCTTTTCTGAGGTTCCCAGTTGTTTGGCCAAGCTTCCCTGTGCAGAGCCTTGGTCCCCTTGAAAAATGCTCGAGTCTCCCATTGACTTCAATGGGGCTCATTATTCGATACGAGCACTCGAGCATTGGGAAAAGTTCGTCTCGAATGACCAGTACCTGAGCATTTTAGTGCTCGCTCATCTCTACACACAGCCCTATAAAAACCAGCCATTTTCTATCTCAGCACTTTACACTTCATGTTGTAGAATGCAGCTGCTGCTATTGTGCTGTGTGATTCTTGCTGCAATCCCTCGCTGTTCTCTATGGGGGATCTGTATACCCCAAATAGCAGTTCTATTTAGTGACAAAATCGCGCACACCAGCCTGACCCCAGGAGAGGGACAGCGCACACCAGCCTGCCCCCAGGAGAGGGACAGCGCACACCAGCCTGACCCCAGGAGAGGGACAGCGCACACCAGCCTGACCCCAGGAGAGGGACAGCGCACACCAGCCTGACCCCAGGAGCCCAGGAGAGGGACAGAGCACACCAGCCTGACCCCAGGAGAGAGACAGCTTGAGTGTCGCCTAAAAGAGGGAGATATCCTTGAGTGATCAGTCATATATATAACCTCTGGTCCTGTAGGAGGGGAGGACATTATGAGGTAAGCAACAGGGGAGGAGTGAGAACACATCTTTAAGGCACAGATCACCAACCCTAATAAAGTACAATAGTACCCAAACGTTTACCCCTTTACATCTCATAACGTCAGCACCCAGTCTAGGGGTACCTTCCTTAAACAGTCAGGTGTACCCCACAGATATGATGGATTCATCAGAGGCCAACAGTGAAATACTTAGAACAGGTAATGAAGAGAACGCTGCACAAAGCGGTACCCTATAGTTACCCTATCTGTCAGCTCCATGCTGCTTGTTGGATTCGGCATTCGCGCCACATTACTGCGCATGCACCAGAAAAAGGCTCAGGCCCCCGTGTCATGAGGTCCGGACCGGAAGTGCGTAACTCTCCATAGTCACCTCTTGGTTCGGACCTCGGAACACGCCTCTACTCGGTGACACCATGGTGAGTATAGGAGAAGGGGAGATCCCGATGGATCCTCATCGCTTAACTCTTACATGTCCACTGCAGCAGACTCATAAAATCTATACATTAACACTGTACCCATGCCCAATGCTAGACAGCATTTATATAAATCTCCCCAGATGGGCCGGAGGTTTAGGATATATTGGTAATCGCAGACATTGATATCAATTGGAGTATAATGTAAAACGTATCAAAATGGTACACACATGTGATATTCAAACAACTTACTAGGGCAGTGATGGCTAACCTATGGCACTGGTGCCAGAGGTGGCACTCAGAGCCCTTTCTGTGGGCACTCAGGCCATCACCAGAGATGACTCCAGGTATCTTCCTGCAGTAACAGACAGCCCAGGACTTGCTGTGCACAGAGCTATTATAAAGTGACAGCTGTACCTGGGACTATTTTCTGCTTTATTGGTGTCCTCAGGGGCTGGTATCAATGAAAACTGTGACAGAGAAGGGAGTATAAATCACAAATTAAATTCCTGTGTTGGCACTTTGCGATAAATAAGCGGGTCTTTGTTGTAGTTTGGGCACTCTGTCTCTAAAAGGTTTGCCATCACTGTACTAGGGTGATGGGATACTGAAAGGCCAGTAGCAACGTGTTTTATATTTAGAAATGGATGATAATACAAATAATTGTTCAAGAAACGAGCCAAAGCTTAAAGATTCATTTAGAACCTCAGGGGTGACTGTCTGAAGGCGAAAAATCCACCTGGCTTCACATTGGAGGATAGTTTTGTCCCAGTCACCCCCTCTGGGGCTGCGTGATATTTTTGTAATGCCATGAAATTTTATGGCGTCAGTACGGCCACTATGTTGCTGAACGATATGTCTGGCCAGAGGGGTGTCTCATTGGTGCACAATATCCCCCAGATGGGCACCTATCCTCCTGTGAAACTCCTGTGTGGTTTTACCCACATACTCGAGGCCGCAGGTACATATGGCCCTGTAAACAACACCTACGGATTTGCAATTTGGGCAAGGATTGGCGTCCTCGTGGAGTTATTTGTGATATGCACATTTTTATCTACATATGTGAGTAGAACTGGAAATAAAAGTTTTAAAAGTTTGAAACTGTCTACACTACGTCTGGATATGTCTCTTATATACAGTGAGTGGAGGAGACTGGGACAGGAGTGAAAATATTGACGGTTTCTGGTCTGAATGGTGACTTATCCCTGAAAGTGATCCCTTGTGTTTGGTGCACAAATAAGGAGGAAACGTGCATGGATCGTCTTTTTCGTTTTTGAGCTCCGGTCACAAAAGAATTTTATTCTACTGGATTATTGAATAGTGGATGTTTGCTGGATCCATCTAGGACCATTAAGGACAGCTCATAAGAGGGAAGGTGCAGCACCATGCAATTTTTGTTGGTTTTTACCCTAAAATTCTGCCTGACACTGCTTGTTTGATAAGGGGACCATGTATGGAGGCAGTGAACTAGTAGTAGATTAAAGGTGCTGCAGTTAAAACTATGTTAGTTGGATCTTGGGATGGAGCTGGCGCTCCGCAGCCAGGCGAGCTTTCGCCTGTCCAAGCCTCTTCCTCTCGGCTCCTCCCCACCCAAAATGGGCCTGGGGGCCCGAAGCGTTTACTTTGAAAAAATTATAATTTTCAAAGCAGGCGGGGGCTACAAACAGCACTTCTAAGAACCTTTAGAATAAGATCAAGTGTAGTACTGTTCTTATAAGTAATTGGCCTGGTTATGGCGGGGGAGGGGAACGTAAACAGATGCGCAAGTAGCGCTGAAATAATATCGGTCATTGATAAAAGTTTGGCGGTATATTTTGTGGATAACACAGCAGGGTGGCGACAAAGTTAGCAAGTTTGATGTGGAAGCCGTTAAAACAACCAAAAATTTTGCCAGACACAGCTCGTTTGCTAAGGGGACGATGTATGGAGGCAGCAATGTGGATGGATTTTGGAGGCAGCTATGGAGACGACGTGTGGAGGTAGCAATGGAGACAACATGTGGAGGCAGCAATGGAGACATGGGGGGTCATTTACTAAAGGCCCGATTCGCGGTTTTCCGATGGGTTATACGAATATTTGCGCCGATTTTCCCTGAATTGCCCCGGGATTTTGGTGCACACGATTGGATTGTGCCGCATCGGTGCAGGAATGCATGCGACGGAAATGGGGGTGGCATGGCCTTAAAAAAACCAGACGGATTCGGAAAAACCGCTGCATTAAAAATAAAAAAAGTGTCGCTTGACACGCGCTTACCTGCACCCAGGATAGGATCGTGAACTCCAGTGTACTCCGACGGACTTCAGTGCAGCAGCGACACCTAGTGGACATCAGGGGAACTGCCTTAGTGAATCCCAGCCGGACCCGAATCCTCCAGCAGAGAACGCACTGCTGGATCGCGAATAGACCGGGTAAGTAAATCTGCCCCAATGTGTGGAGGCAGCTATAAAGACGATGTGTGGAGGCTGCTATAAAGACGACGTGTGGAGGCTGCTATGGAGACAATTAAATTTGGATAGTGCCTGTATGTGACAGTCCAAAAAAGTTTTCAAAACAAAGGTGGCCCTCCAGAAAAATTAAATACATAGAGTACTATAGCTAGAGCCAGTTGGCCCTGGCAAAAAATAGCCAGTTTCCTCTGCTTTAGTGTACAAAGAGGAGGAGAAGGAGGAAAATGAGGAGGAGGAGTGCATACATTATTCAGGTTGAGCTTCTTTCACCTGGTGGAGAATGTACCATACATACAGCTGCATGCTGTATCTAATCTGACATTATAGAGGTATCTACCATACATACAGCTGCATGCTGTATCTAATCTGCCATTATAGAGGCATTTAGCTGGAATATAGACAACGTATCCATATCTTGTGTCCTTTGTAATAATAATTCTTTATGTATATAGTGCACACAGAGCATATCAAGCTGGTCCCTGTCCCCATGGGGCTCACAATCTAACAGTATGTTTTGGAATGTGGGAGGAAACCGGAGTACCCGGAGGAAACCCACACAAACACGGAGAGAACATACAAACACTTTGCAGATGTTGACCTGGGTGGGATTCGAACCCAGGACCCCAGTGCTGCAAGGCAGAAGTGCTAACCACTGAGCCACCGTGTTTGTATTCTATGATCCGATACATGAGGTCGGTTCTGTATCAGGTCATGTGATCTGCGGAGAGGTGCAGATGGACCTTGGGCCAGGACATTGTACATGTATGTAGATTACAATAATTCTAATATATGCTCCTCCCCTAATTCTATAGGTCCTACAGCTGTGATATATAGAGCTATAGGGACTGTGACACCTGTGCAGGGCGGGTGCTGGGGTAATTGTCTCCAGGGTACACACCAGAGCCCCAGCTGCTGCCCCCGTGGTCACAGGGCAGGTGTGTAGGGAAAGGTCAGGGGTCGCTCTGTGTGAGGTCACATGTAATAGGAGTAGCGGGCAGGGAGCGCCCCCCGCTGCTGTGTATAGTCAGTGCAGGATAAGCCAATATACCTACCTGTTACTACCGGAGCCATAGGGACATAGAGCCATAGGGGCATAGAGCCATAGGGGAATAGAGCCATAGAGACAGAGCCATAGGGGCATAGAGCCATAGGGGCATAGAGCCATAGGGGCATAGAGCCATAGGGGCATAGAGCCATAGGGACATGGAACCATAGGGACATGGAGCCATAGGGGCATGGAACCATAGGGACATGGAGCCATAGGGGCATAGAGCCATAGGGGCATGGAACCATAGGGACATGGAACCATAGGGACATGGAGCCATAGCAACAAAGATGTTCCGGTCTTTATTTAGTTCCAAATAAAAACATACTTAATGGGAAGGTGCATAGGAATACTTGGCGTCTCCGGAGAAAAAACCTACGCGTTTCGCTCAATGGAGCTTATTCATGGGTTACTTTCACATGGAATCGTAAGTCTATTTAAACATGCGGCGCTTCCTACCGGCGTGTGACGTCATGATCACGTGATCATCAAAGACCCCGCCCATGGCGGAAGTACGGCTTCAGGTTACAAATTACAAAATAAAACCGTATGAAAGCTAAAATATTATCCAAAGCGAAGGGAAGTAAAAGTATCAACAATGACACGTGTTATATCTCTAAGTTTGCATGCATAACAAAAAACGGGCCACACCATTGTCTTGATGTAAAACTCGCTGTTTATTATAACAGGCTAGCTATAGATCTCCAATACCACTGGATACCATTTAGTGTCTAAGGGTTCCACACTGTCACAGTTACACCCGCGATCCTCGGTACCTGTGACTGCTGCCGCTGTCCCCGCTCCCCCAGGTCCATACTCACCTCCCCTGGCTCTGGTATCCGCGACGGCCCCGTCCTGGTCCCACGTCGGCTTCCTCCTAGGCCTCGCTCCTGCTTCTAGCCGAGGCCGTGCGCTCCCGATGCTAGGGCACGTGCGCCCAACTCTCCAGGAATTTAAAGGGCCTGGTGGCTCCCAGCATGCCCTGCCGGATCTTCCAGGTCTGGAGAGAAAGCCCCCTGTATCTCCTGAGTGTTTCCAGACGCCTCCGTGTTCCTGTACTCCTGTGGGGATCCTGGTATCCTGTGGCGGTCCTGTAATCCTGTGGCGGTCCTGTAATCCTGTGCGGTCCGATGTTCCTGTGGCGGTCCTGGTATCCTGTGCGGTCCGATGTTCCTGTGGCGGTCCGGTGCTCCTGTGGCGGTCCGGTAACCCAGTAGCCTTCCGAGGTCCCGCCAGCCTTCCGAGGTCCCGCCAGCCTTCCCGTGGTCCCCCGTGTCCCCACCTTGGCTGCCACCACGGGTCTACTCGCACCCGTGGAACGACCTGGTGATAATAGAGATGACCTCTAGATGGTAGTGCTAGCCGCAACCTGGGACCAGAATCTAAGTGATCCCTGGTCTTCACCAGAGCCCGCTGCAAAGCGGGATGGTCTTGCTGCGGTGGGCTCTGGTGAAGACCAGGGATTACTTAGATTCCGGTCCCGGGTTGCGGCTAGCACTACCATCTCCCGTGGTGGTCCAGGGAGTCCACAGACTCTGTCCCATGACACTATCTCACACCCCACTGCGTGACACACACTTTCTCATGAACGTCACAAATTACAATTACAATATGCATAAATGGAAAAACACAATCACATTCATGTTGGTATTAGGTCACAATCACATTCATCTCATAAATCGCGAGATTCTTGATGTCACAGTATAACTGAATAATAGCACAGGATGAGATTGTGTCTTAGATTCATCCAAAAAGTTTCCCTATCCAGTAACTTTTTTCTATGCTGCCCCCTCTTATAGGTTTCTTCACCTTTCCTATTGCTTTCCACACAAAAAAAACTCACTTCCCCCGATGACATTCCAGAAAATGTTTTGCGGCGCCAGATATATTCGTCAAGTTTGTGTTCCTTATGTCTGAGGGATGTTCTCTGATCCGTGTTTTGTGAGTGTTGGTCGTGCAGCCCACATATTACTTATTGTACGACGTGTAAGTTATCAAATACACTACAAAAGTAGTACAGGCGGACCCCTACTTAAGAACACCCAACTTACAGACGACCCCTAGTTTGTATGTTCTGATCCGGATCGGGGATCGCGACAGGAGCGGGTAAGTACATTTGCCCCAGAGACAGAGGTTTTAGAAGGTAGCAGTGCAGGCATTATGCTTGGTGCTTCCCTTTGTGCTTTTTGCTGTTGTATTACCTTTGCCTTTGGTGGGGATATAAAGGTTATAGGACCAAGGTGTTACGGGGTCCTTTGTGGTTCCTTGTTGTAGGTTCCTTGTTGTTGGGGTGTTACCTGCTTGGATACAATGTTCATCCACTGAATACTGTATATTGTACTCATGTTCCTCAGGTGATATACAGACAACATGACTACGACCAGAGGAGCCTCATGGATTGTCCAGAATCTGAAATGGAAACTGGCAGAAATATTCGAGGAACATGTAGATGGTTTGTTTGATGAACTGGACTCACTGGACCTCATATCTGTGGAGGAATGTTTGGATTTCTACCTGAAGGATTCTCAGACAGAAAAAGCGGTGGAGTTGATCAACCTCGTTCTTCGTAGCGGAGAAGCGGCGTGTGAGAAATTCCTCAACCACCTGGAGAACATGATTCTTAGGTTTCCTGCTCTGTCTGCATTGCCTCCATTTTTGGAAGGTGAGCATCTTCTACTATTGGGGTTGCTGTATCACGGCAGAATCGAGGCCTTCTATGGAGGACCACGAGTATCCGAATGAATCTTCTCATTCTCTGATTTTAGGCACATTTATTGTTAATGTATAAATTCTCTAGAAAAAAAAGTAATTTGCCATATTCCGACTAATCTTTACTAAAAATTTGCAGATGAGGAGATGAAGATGTAGATAAAAAAAGATGTCTGGTACCTCACCTGGCGTGGTGTCTCTAATGCTGATGGCCTGTGTTGTGATCACCAAGTTATTGCTGCCTTTTCCAGTGGTTTCCTTCCTTCTTCAAGGTTTTAACTGCCCTCTGCCATATTCTTTGGCCTCGTTGACCTCATAAATGAACAAAATTGAACACAAATCATCCCAGAGTTAAATTTTTACTGCTGTAGAATTTGAAGATGTTAAAATTAGGACAAAAAGCATCACACTTACGTTTTTGTATTGATCTTTCCACAGACCGTTCAAAACATTTTCAAGAACTTCTCCAACAACTGAACTTGGAAAAACATCTGGAATTCAAGTTGACGTTGGGCGATGTTCTCAGCATTGGGACAGATAATCTTTCCGTAGATGGTCCTCAGTGTATTTCAGACATCCCCAGGCATTTCTTGACAAAAATTATCGGACTGAACAGAACAGCGCGGAATATTCAAGTCCACAAAGAGTTGTCTAAAGAGGAAACCGATGATGTTGGTGAACAGTTTTTTTCCGTAAATGAAGCAGAAGACGACTCTTCATGCTACATCCATCCACTAGATGTTCTTTGTGCTCTTCTTCATTGTTCTGACTCGTTTTTACAGCAAGAAATCCTATCAAAGATGTCCATGTGCCAGTTTGCGGTTCCTCTCCTGCTTCCCGCCGGTGATGGTTCGGGCTCCACCTTCATGCTTTGGGCCATGAGAGAAATTGTGAAGAAATGGAGACCTCAGTCACTCGCAGATAGTAAAGGGTTTATGGAAGACAATGTGGTAAATATCAAATGCCGATCTTCTCTTTCGTCAGGTTGGGACCAAATAAATTATCTAAATCTAAAGTACTAAATCAGGTTCTGACCCCCCTCAACAAACCATGACTTCTTCAACATGACAACATGGAAGGAGGAAACATTGAGCGGAAGATATCTGATGGGTGGTGGAAATGTCCTGGTACTTTCCTGCAGGGAAATCTGATGTTTTTCCAGAGCCGTTGCTGTGGCCAATCTACGTGGAGACCTGGAGGACAACTGGGAGCAGTTCACATTCCTCACCAGAATCTCATCGGCACCTTTATATCATTGAGAGTCTATGTGAGAGACAGTTCAGATTGTATCATCTGCAGCCCACCTGACACTAAGTTTTACTTCATTGTCACTTCAGCCCTGGGAAAGATGTCAGCCGGAGACACAGAAACATTTAAAAAAGCTCATGTCAAATCTGAACATTTGTAAAAAGCAATTTATAGTAAAGAGAAGCAAAGCGAATGATGCAGAATATGTTAAAAACATTCAAAATGCCATTGAACAGTTCTTAAAGAAGACCATAAGAAAGCACCCTAGAAAGCCTCAAAAAACAGTTTGGCCTCCATATGAGTAGATGAAAGCTGCCGGAGTGTCAGAAAGCGAGAGCATTGCCCTGAACATTATAGCAGCCATAAAAAACGTGGCAGAATAAAAAAGAAGGCGCTAGTCTACAGGGAGATCTATGGAAGAAGGTGTCCAGATTGAAAAGGAACTTTGTCGGATGACAAACCTCGGAGACAAAGGTGTTACGCAATATCAGGAGGAATCTTAGAGAAACGGATCTCTCTACACAAGGAACAAAATGAGCACGATCTGTCTGAGGGAATCATGTTGTTTATCACATGCACTAACGCATTTATCTCAGAACGAGCGACAATATTTCCTAAAATGGATGAAACTGGAGCTGGAGTCAATATCTAGAAATAATGTGTCGGCCCTGCAAAATGAGTACAAGGAAAAATGTAGCAATACGTCCGATAACTGGAGGAACTCAAACACATTGACCAAAAAATCTCCGATAGTTCTTTAGGAATGAGCACTTCCTTCGTGAGCTGGGACCGTTATGAAGCTGAACGCTCCATGAAAAAACTAAATTTACTCGAAAACAGAATACAGTTTGTGGATTGCCAGAAATGGCTTCCAACCTTCTTTTGGGAGGATTCCCATTGGAGCTGATTGATGGAGATGCCTCCAACATTCCCTTACAGTGGATCACTGATGTCCTGACTGAGCTGGATAAGAAGACTGGAGGACGGTGTAGGATGAGAGTGATCACTGTGCTGGGAGTGCAGAGTACGGGGAAGTCCACCCTTCTGAACACCATGTTTGGTCTACAGTTCCCTGTGGCCAGTGGACGATGCACACGAGGAGCCTTCATGACTCTTATTAAGGTGAAGGAGAACTTCCAGGAGGAGCTGGGCGTGAATTTGTCCTGGTGATTGACACCGAAGGGTTGAAAGCTCCTGAATTATCTTCTCTTGATGACAGCTATGAACATGACAATGAGTTGGCCACCCTTGTGGTTGGGTTGAGCAATATCACAATAGTCAATATGGCCATGGAGAACACCACAGAAATGAAGGATATTCTCCAGATTGTGGTCCATGCTTTTCTTAGAATGAAAGAGATTGGGAAGAAACCTAATTGCCAGTTTGTCCATCAGAATGTGAGCGACGTGTCTGCACATGAAAAGAATATGAGAGACAGAAAGAAACTTCTAGAACAACTAGACGAAATGACAAAAGTTGCTGCAAAAATGGAAAAGAAATCTGGAATGACCCGTTTTGGTGATGTGATGGATTATGATCTCGAGAGGCACAACTGGTACATTCCCGGCTTATGGCAGGGGGTTCCTCCAATGGCTCCGGTGAACTTTGGTTACAGTGAAAATATTTATAAGCTGAAGCAGGACTTATTTGCATTAATGAAAACACAAAATGCTAATTGTAATATCCGGGACTTCATTATGGGTAAAAAGTTTGGGATTGTAAACATGAGAATTCATCTTATTTCAGAACATTGGTAGCTGAAGCTTATGGTAACTGTCTAACAGTTCTTTATTGGAATGGACTTAAGATATAAATGATTCAATAAAAGTTAGGTATGTAATGATTTAGTGAAGCCAGAAAATCACATAAAAAATCAGATGGTGGAATGTTTGGATCCAGAAACTTATGAGCAGCATATGTGTGATCTTCAGCAGCTGCTGATTGAGGAGGAAAACAAGATGCTGGAACTTCTTGAAAACTACTTTGACGGCAAGACAGAAAACGTTTACCTCGTAGAACGATATCGAGAAGATTTTAGACTGAGCGTTACATTTCTCAAACAGGAGCTTGAAAGAAAGGCCATCGGCAAGTACAATAAAGCTGTAGCTCTCCAGAAAGGAAAGTTTGCGGTTCACAGTATCCAGAGCGAATATCAGCAAGTAATAGAAGACAAAATCACCCAACTCCTGGAAGATGGAAGACACAAGAAACATAGAATGACAGATCAAGACATCGAAATGGAATTTGAGAACATGTGGGACGAGACAATGTCAACTGTCCATGTAGGAAGAATTAAACATCGTAATGTAAGTCGAGCCATTTTAAAGCATTTGATGAATGACCTTGGCAACAAAGGATCTGCTATAAATGAAAATATAAAAACAGTAAAGATACTCTCAAACAATGACCAATGGAAGATGAATGAGAAGTATATTAAGCCTAAATGGTCTAAAAATACAAAATAATTGTGGCTGAAGAACATACATCAAACTCGAAGAATTTGCCCAATCACTGATAGATACGTGTAAGACTAATCTCAGAGAAGAGAACAGTGATGAGGACTATGATGACACTTACTGCCGGGAACTACTGCAGAACATCAATGAAAAGCTTAGCCAAAGAGAATTAAAAAAAATTGAATTCTCAATGGAGTTTGAGAAGGACATCAAACTCTTCATTTTTGGAAAAGCAGCTGGAGTATTCCAAGAGATGCACAATAGGTTTGTTCAGAAGAACGACCCAATAAATTGTCTCAATGATTAAAACCCAATATTTTTGGACGTTTCAAATATTCAGAGAAAAAGATGAAGGTCAGAGCAGGGCCAAGGAATTCTGTGAGAAGTGTCTGAAGCCGGCTCTCGCCCAGTACGTCTACAGCCATCTCGGGGAACGAATCGTGGACGACATCTTACATGGTCCTGACAATAAGATATTCAACACCAGGACCTTTTTCCAGTATACAATTTTGGAGACTTTGCTGGCAGAAATGTCTTTCCAGAAATTTGTAAAGTATATTGCCTCATTCAAGAAATTTTCAGAGGAGTGGATAAAAAATTACATCTTAAAAAAATATAACGATCCATCAACCTTGGAGGAATTTTATGAGAACATTCTGAGCTTCATCTGTAAGAAAGTCCAGAACGTTCTCCGGGATGAGACATGTCTAACATGCACAACCATCTCACAACTTCTCCAAAATCTCTGCGATACTTTGCAAACGGAATTAGTGATTCCACAGAACGAGCTAAAAGTTATTGTATTCGGTAACACGTCAGATGTGGAGCAATTTTCTGTAGATGTTCAATCCTTCCTAACAGAGACAGAGGAGCAAATCCTATCAGACCTGAAGGTGATGAGTTTGGAGTCTGTACTTTCTAGAGTCACAGTGAGTCCTCGGGATGAGTTGATCAGGAAGGTGATTGGATGTGGACATCAGTGTCCATTCTGTAAGGTCCCCTGTGAGGCCGGAGGTGGTAACCACAAGCAGCACTTTGCGTCTGTCCATAGACCCAAAGGGCTTGGTAAATATAGATGGAACACAAATAAAAAGCTGGTCCCGGACATATGTACTACGGCTGTTGTATCTGAAACTAAATTTTGTAACCTGGACACAGATTATAAATATCACCCATTCAAAGAATATCGCACTTACTATCCAGACTGGTCCATCCAGCCGGACCCCAGCATCGAGTCCTCCGATTACTGGAAATACATTTTTGCACAGTTCAATAAAGAGTTTGCTAAGGAATATGATGCAATCTCGGCAGATCTACCGTCCAGCTGGAGGAACATCTCCAAAGACCAGGCTCTGCTCAGCTTAAAGAAAATATTCAATGTGTCCTGAGCTGAGACTGATCATAGTGACACCATTCATATAATTATAGAGAGACAATGCTCTTTCAACGTGTTTCTTCCTTGAGTTTTATTATTCCTAATATCATATTACAATCATTCAGATTATTTTTGTTGCCCGGGGTTGTACTTTCCTTTTAACCCTCCCCTCCAGGGTTGCCTTCCCTGCCCCTCACTACTCTTATATGTTGATGTGATCATGTATTTATTTGTGCAGACCTTTAAGCTACTGGGACGGTCAAAGACGCAGCAACGGAAAGGCAAAGGAACCAAAAGGCGTTTTCCAGATTCCTGGGGGAGCGGGGCAGGGGTGGGGAACAATGAAACCATTCTTACCTGGCTCGCGCTCCTAGTTCCCGCTCTAGTACTTCCGCTTTAGAGAGTTGACCGGACCCACTTCAGCCAATGAGTGGCCTCTTCAGACCACAGGATGTCACTTCTGTTGACCATATGACGTCCTTTTCTTTTTTGTCCCAAGGTTCTTGGAGGACATTCATTGGCTGTAGCAGGTCCTGTGACCTTTGGAAATTCACCACAGCCGATAACTGTAAGTACTGGAGAGATCCAGGAACTGGGAGCCGGGGCAGTGTATGGCCTGGAATACCCCTTTAAGCGTTGCTGTGTTTGTGTAGCCAACATATCCTCTTCTATAGACTAATGTTATAGCAGTATTGTTAATCTTCTACTATTGTATCCATTGGATTGTATCTACAATATTAATAAAACATATATTCCAATCATTCAGTGTCCTCTGCTGCCTTCGCCATGGTTTATGTCTATTGTCCATCTGTGAGGTTCACACATCTGGTGAAGGTGAACAGATTACTGTTCAGTCATTCCCATCAGATGAATCTCCTGGAAGAGGCTGTACCCTGGAAGAGGCTGTGCCCTGGAAGAGGCTGTGCCCTGGAAGAGGCTGTGCCCTGAAAGAGGCTGTGCCCTGAAAGAGGCTGTGCCCTGAAAGAGGCTGTGCCCTGGAAGAGGATGTACCCTGGAAGAGGATGTACCCTGGAAGAGGATGTACCCTGGAAGAGGATGTACCCTGGAAGAGGATGTCAACGCATCGTGTGAATGGGCCCTCAAGGAAGCAGAAAGAGGCCTTGTACGTGCCTATGAGGCGACAGTAATTGGAAAAGTCTCTGTAAGGAGAACTCTTATGTCCTGACAGCAGTGATTTACACATGAGAAGTGCGACAATCTATCGGGAGCGCGGCCGGGACATTGCTCACACAAGGACTCGCAAAGGCGTGATTGTGCAGGGGTCCTG